>JABUQX010145235.1:20000-22500 GCA_015478945.1 Trachelipus rathkii | reverse complement strand
CGTTTAATAATACAATATCATTACTGTTCGTATAACTGATTTTGTTCTAACATGTACATGTCGTTAATTGCATTGCAACTTGCAATGATCACCCGTTTATCTAAATGTTGAAGACTGACATTTATATTTTTAAATCTCATTTTCTTTTTATAAAAGTCAACTAATATAATTTTTCCTAAGTTGAAACATGCATATATTGTTTGTTATTTTTTTATAAGTTTTATTTTACATTTATACTTTGTGTTTAATTTTATTATTTTAATTTTTTTAATTTTAATTTTTTTTATTTTTATTTTTTATTTAAATTTATTTTTCTAACTTTATTTTTTATAAGTTTTATTTTATATTTATACTTTGTGTTTAATTTTTATTTTTTATTTTTATATTTTTTATTTTTTTATTTAAATTTATTTTTCTAACTATTTTTTTTTTTTGTTTGACTTTTTTAATTTAATTTTTTATTTTCATTTTTTTATTTTTATTTTTTTATTTAAATTTATTTTTCTAACTATTTTTTATATAAGTTTTATTTTACATTTATACTTTGTGTTCAATTTTTTTTATTTTTTTTATTTTTATTTTTTTTAATTTTTGTATTTATTTAAATTTATTTTTCAATTTTTATTTATTTTTAAGTTTATCTATTTTAAAATATATTTTTAAAACTTTTATTTATTTTTAATTTTATTTCTTTAAAACTTTTTGTTTTATTTAAAAAATTTATTCTCTTCATTTTTATAACGTAAAAAATTCGCGTTTTTTACATACCCTAAAGCAGTAAAGCAGTAAAGCAGCAAATCAAACCACCCATCTCACCTTCCCCCCCCCATCCATGATCTATTGATCTATTGATCTATTGATTAATTGATTCAAGTCATATTTTGTATAACGTAACACAAATAAGTTCTTTGAAAAAATTTCATAGTAAAATTATTTAACATAACCTATCAAAACCTATCATAACCTATACCACCCACCCACACACACACACATACACACTCACACACATACACACACACACACACACACACGAATAAACTGCTAACAATAGCAAAGTTCCATACTTAACAACAGTAAATAACTAACATTACATACAAAACATAACCTATTCACGCTTTGTCAAGCATATCTCTAACATATTAACTAAGAATAAATGATACACACACACACGCACGCACGCACACACACACACACGCACACACACACACACACGAATAAACTGCTAACATTATCAAAGTTCCATACTTAACAACAGTAAGTAACTAACAATACATACAAAACGTAACCTATTCACACTTTTTTCAAGCATATCTCTAACATACCAACTAAGAATAAATATCCCAAGCACAAACGCACACACGCACACACACGTACACATACACAAACACACATATGAATAAACTGCTAACATTAGTAAAGTTCCATACTTAACAACAGTAAGTAACTAATATTACATACAAAACGTAACCTATTCACACTTTTTCATGCATATCTTTAACATATCAATGTTAATTTTACATAAACATAGTAATATTTAACAAAGATTTATCGTATCCTAACCTAACTATTGTAATGAACTAAGAATAAATGCCACAAGCACACACACATACACACACACACACACACACACACCTACACAAACACACACATATACACACGCACACACAAACACACACACACACACACACACACACACACACACACACACGACAAAGATAATCCGTTTTCTATTTTCAAAATCTCGTTTTCCTTTTATAAACGTCAACTAAAATAAATTGTTTGCTATTTTATTTTGTAAGTTTCATTTTACATTTATTCTTTTGTGTTTAATTTTTTTCAATTTAATTTTTAATTTATTTTCAAATTTTAAATATTTTTTATTTATTTTTTAATTTATTTGCTTAAAACATTTTGTTTTTACTAAAATTTTTATGCTTTTCATGTTTATAACGTAAAAAATTTGCGTTTTTACATACCCTAAAGCAGTAAATCAGTAAATCAGTAAATCAAACCACCCACCCCACCTTCCCCACCCCATCCTGTGATCTATTGATCTATTAATCTATTGATCTATTAGTCTATTGATTCGAGTCATATTTTGTATAACATAACACAAATAAGTTCTTTGAAAAAATTTCATAGTAAAATTATTTAACATAACCTATCAAAACCTATCATAACCTATACCACCCACCCACCAAAACACACACACACATACACATACACACATACACACGAATAAACTGCTAACATTAGCAAAGTTCCATACTTAACAGCAGTAAGTAACTAACATTACATACAAAACGTAACCTATTCACACTTTTTCAAGCATATATGTAACATATCAATGTTAATTTGACACTAACATAGTAATATTTAACACCTACACACACAAACATTCACACATACACACACAAATACACAGACAAACACACGCACACACAAACACACACATACAACAAAGATAACCCGTTTTCTATTTTAAAAATCTCGTTTTCCT
>JABUQX010145235.1:12500-17500 GCA_015478945.1 Trachelipus rathkii | reverse complement strand
TAAGAAAATAACAAAGGAATCCTTTTTCCAACTGCAAATTGTGCGTACGATATTTATTTCAATATATTCAATTAAATAAAATTTGGGCTCTACTTTTGCGGCCCTAAAATAAGCCAATTTTATAATTTCTTAAAAATAAGATAAATATAGCAACATACGAAAATAAAGAATTCAAAATTCCTATAGTACTTTTTATAATGTTGCCAGTTTGGCTTCTATTATTTCATAGCAACTTGGAAGTTTTTCTCATATAAAATTAAGGTTCAAATTTTACAGAGTTGCTAGATTTGTCCATGTAATGTCCTTCTTTTACTTGTATATAGAGAGTCAGAGACACTAAAGTCAGTTTATTCGCATTTTACGGGGGAAGAGCTTGTGTTTATTTTTTTGTGCGAGAAATAACATAGTGAAAATATATGCAAAAATAATTACCCGTGTGATATATATATATATATATATATATATATATATATATATATATAGTTATATATATATATATATATATATATATATATATATATATATAGTATATATATACATATATATATATATATGTATATTATATATATATATATATATATATATATATATATATATATATATATATATATATATATATATATATATATATATATATATATATATATATATATATATATATATATATATATATATATATATATATATATATATATATATATATATATATATATATATATATATAGAGAGAGAGAGAGAGAGAGAGACCAAATCCTAGATAAGCAGGCAATGACGTTTTTCGTATTTGTTTCTAAATTTGACACCTCTACAATACAATTTTATTTTTAGGCTTTTGCTTTACCGAATGTGTTCGAATGCATGCAATCGATATTAAAAAAAAAAAGTCCTATAATTTATGCACACATTTACACATAAATATAAAAAATTAGGTAATAGTCCGTTTGAGGATAATCCTATCAGATATTGATATTTTAGAAAAGATAATTGATTTTATAATATTTCCATCTAAGAGAGTTATCAAGTCTTTTTAATTGCAGAATGTGTTCGAATGCATGCAATCGATATTAAAAAAAAAAAAAAAGTTGTAATTTATGCATACACTTACACATAAATATAAAAATTATTTTACTAGATTGTCTTATATATATAGCATATATATATATATATATATATATATATATATATATATATATATATATATATATATATATATATATATATATATATATATATATAAACCTACAGCCCCTCCATGCCAAGTTTACACGAGCCGCCACTGTATATATATATATATATATATATATATATATATATTATTATTATCATTATTATTAGTATAACAAAAGATTATGATTATAACATTATTAATATATTATATATATTAAATATTATTATTATATATATATATTCTTATTTTTATTTAATATTATTATTTTTATTATTTGTATTTTTGTTATTATATATATATATATTATTATTACATATATATATTATTATTATTATTATTACATATTATTATATTATTATTATTATTATTATTATTATTATTACATATATTATTATATATATATATTAGTTATATATATATATATTATTATATATATATATTATTATTATATACATATATATAAACATATATTTATATTATTATTATATTATTAATAATGAGATATTACATATATATATATATATATATATATTATTATTATATATATTATATAGTTATTATTATATATATATATATTATTATTATTATATATATACATATATATTATAGAGCACATATATATATATATATATATATATAATTATATATATATATATATATATATATATATATATATATTTATATATATATATATATATATATATATATATATATATATATATATATATATATATATATATATGTGTGTGTGTGTGTGTGTGTGTGTGTGTTTTGTGTGTGTGTGTGGGGTGGAATAGGTTATGATAGGTTATGTTAAATAATTTTACTATGAAATTTTTTCAAAGAACTTATTAGTGTTATGTTATACAAAATATGACTCGAATCAATAGACCAATAGATCAATAGATTAATAGATCAATAGATCACAGGATGGGTGGGGAAGGTGGTGTGGGTGGTTTGATTTACTGATTTACTGATTTACTGCTTTAGGGTATGAAAAATGCAAATTTTTTACGTTATAAACATGGAAAGCATAAAAATTTTGGTAAAAACAAAATGTTTTAAGCAAATAAATTAAAAAATAAATAAAAAATAATAAAAATTTAAAAATTAATTGAAAATTAAATTGAAAAAAATTAAACACAAAAGAATAAATGTAAAATGAAACTTACAAAATAAAATAGCAAACAATTTATTTTAGTTGACGTTTATAAAAGGAAAACGAGATTTTGAAAATAGAAAATGGATTATCTTTGTCGTGTGTGTGTGTGTGTGTGTGTGTGTGTGTGTGTGTGTGTGTGTGTGTGTGTGTTTGTGTTTGTGTGTGTGTATGTGTGTATGTGTGTATGTTTGTATGTGTGTAGGTGTGTATGTGTGTGTGGCATTTATTCTTAGTTCATTACAATAGTTAGGTTAGGATACGATAAATCTTTGTTAAATATTACTATGTTTATGTAAAATTAACATTGATATGTTAAAGATATGCATGAGAAAGTGTGAATAGGTTACGTTTTGTATGTAATGTTAGTTACTTACTGTTGTTAAGTATGGAACTTTGCTAATGCTATCAGTTTATTCATGTGTGTGCATGTGTAGGTGTGTGTGCGTGTGTGCTTGAGGTATTTATTCTTAGTTGGTATGTTAGAGATATGCTTGAAAAAAGTGTGAATAGGTTACGTTTTGTATGTAATGTTAGTTACTTATTGTTGTTAAGTATGGAACTTTGATAATGTTAGCAGTTTATTCTGTGTGTATTCGAAGCGTGTGTGTGGATCATTTATTCTTAGTTAATATGTTAGAGATATGCATGACAAAGCGTGAATAGGTTACGTTTTGTATGTAATGTTAGTTATTTACTGTTGTTAAGTATGGAACTTTGCTAATGTTAGCAGTTTATTTGTGTGTGTGTGTGTGTGTGTGTGTGTGTGTGTGTGTGTGTGTGTGTGTGTGTGTGTGTGTGTGTATGTGTGTGAGTGTGTATGTGTGTGTGTGGGTGGGTGGTATAGGTTATGATAGGTTTTGAAAGGTTATGTTAAATAAATTTACTATGAAATTTTTTCGAACTTATTTGTGTTATTTTATTCAAAATATGACTTGAATCAATAGATCAATAGATCAATAGGTCAACAGATCATAGATGGGGGGGGGGAAGGTGAGGTGGGTGGTTTGATTTACTGATTTACTGCTTTACTGCTTTACTGCTTTACTGCTTTAGGGTATGTAAAAACGCGAATTTTTTACGTTATAAACATGAAGAGAATAAATTTTTTAGTAAAACAAAAAGTTTTAAAGAAATAAAATTAAAAATAAATAAAAGTTTTTAAAAATATATTTTTAAAATAGATAAACTTAAAATAAATAAAAATTTGAAAAATAAATTTATATGAATAAAAAAAAAAAAAAAAAATAAAAAAATAAAAAAAATTTAACACAAAGTATAAATGTAAAATAAAACTTATATAAAAAAAGAAAATAAATTTAAATAAAAAAATAATAAAAATTAAAAAAATTAAATTAAAAATAAAATAAAAAAAATAAAGTTAGAAAAATAAATTTAAATAAAAAATAAAAAATTAAAATAAAATAAAATTAAACACAAAGTATAAATGTAAAATAAAACTTATAAAAATAAAGTTAGAAAAATAAATTTAAATAAATAAAAAAATTAAAATAAAAAATAAAATAATAAAATTAAACACAAAGTATAAATGTAAAATAAAACATAAAAAATAACAAACAATATATGCATGTTTCAACTTAGGAAAAAATTATATTAGTTGACGTTTATAAAAAGAAAATGAGATTTGAAAATATAAATGTCAGTCATTAACATTTAGATAAACGGGTGATCTTTGCAAGTTGCAATGCAATTGACGACATGTACATGTTAGAACAAAATCAGTTATACGAACAGTAATGATATTGTATTATTAAACGAATGTTTACTAACTCAGCACCGCATCAACTCCAGCACCGGTGTCGGTACCGACTTTGAATTCTTCTCCAACTCCTCCTTCCTCATTCTTCTTCCTTTCTCCTTCTTCCTTTCTTCTACTCTCTCTGTTTTGCATTCCATGCATCTTCACTTCAAACTCGGAGTGGCGCGTAGGTTAAATGAGGGGAAGTACCAAGCTGCCAAGAGCAGGATACTGAAGAAAATAAAGTGTAATATTGCATCGAATCTTACTCGTCCACATTAAGGCACTGAAGGTAATGGGACTGAGTCTGAAAGTGACCCATTTATGATGAGTTATTTTATAAGTTGTAAAAAACTTTAAATATATTTTGTTTTATATATATATATATATATATATATATATATATATATATATATATATATATATATATATATATATATATATATATATATATATATATATATATATATATATATATATATATATATATATATATATATATATAGGTTATTCCACCTGATCTTACCCCATAGCAAATTTTGAAGGGAAATTTAAACAAGAGAATATAAATATCCCGTTTAGTTTTTTGGATTTATACCTATATAAAAAAAAACAACATTTAAATGTATTTTGAACTTCACCATAGTCAAATATATTTCTATATACATTATATATTGCATATATATATATATATATATATATATATATATATATATATATATATATATATATATATATATATATATATATATATATATATATATATATATATATATATATATATATATATATATATATATATATATATATATATATATATATATATATATATATATATATATATATATATATGTATGTATGTATGTATATATATATATATATATATATATATATATATATATATATATATATAT
>JABUQX010145235.1:0-5000 GCA_015478945.1 Trachelipus rathkii | reverse complement strand
CCCTTTATATTCTGATTTAGCAGGACTAGTTGTTAGGTATATTCAATCTATTCTGTTTAATTTCTAACACCTCTTGCCTTTAAATCCTTATACCTTATTTTAAGTTTTAGAACAACACTCGATGGACGGCATTCTCGTACAAAGTCCACGAACGGGTCACCTTGCAAGGCTGGTTATTTTACTAAATTTCAAGCCTTTAAAAAAAAGGCATCTAGCCAAGTTAAAAATCTTGGAAAACAATGTGTTTAAAGATATTTTGAATTAATTTAATGGTGAGTTATAATTGTTTTTTTGTTGAGATTTATAATTTATTAGGCTAGACATCCTCATATTTGGATAGAGCAGTTCACTCAACTGCTGTGATTGCATATCAGAGAATTTACTTCATGGTAAATTCTCAATAACTTTCCAAGAATTTAAAAAGAGGACGTCTATCTTAATTATTTTTATTAGCTCATGCTATTTAATTATAACTCATCTTATATATAGCTTATTGAATTTCCTTGATACTTGGATGCGTTGCCTATACTTTGAGTAAAATTATAACGTAGTTGTTTTTTTGAGAAATATTAAATTCACTTAGTCATTGTTTTTATATTATCACTATGGCTGATATGGAAGAATGCCAGTTACTTAATAATCTTCACATTGTAGAACGAGACGATTTAAAAAGAAGGATGGAGGCAATTATAGCCAGATTAAAAACTAGCGGTAGTCCCTCTTTTATTAAAGATAAAATATCTGAATTAAAAGGTTATTTAAAGTCTTTGGAGAAGACAGATAAAAGTATTTTGTCAAATATACTTAAATTTAAAAGTCTTAATGAATTTTATGTAAGTGAGCGTAACAGTATGTTTGATTATAAATTAGATTTAGAGGAACAAATTGCCACTTTATCTGACAACTTAACAAAGCCTAATACCCCTTCTATTGCCAGTGAAGACTCTGAACCCCCTTTTTCAAACTCTACTGCAGGCCCTAATTCTAATGTATCTGATAGAACTGTGTCTAGTTTAAACCTTTTTAGGAGTGCAAAAGAGCCTCCAATTCAGATAGGGAAGTTTGAGGGTGATGAAGCAGATAAGTTAGCATTCTCCCGTTTTTTGTCTAAGTTTAAAGCTGTAATAGACGGCAATCCTGTTTACACAAATGAGGAGAAACTTATACATTTGATTAGCAATCTGGGGGATGTGGCCTATGAAATGATTAAACATTTGAGTCCTGAAGGCTCTAATTACACCATAGCTTTAGATATACTTAAAAATGAATTTCTTGACAAAGATTTCATAGTAGAAAAAATAATTGTTAGGCTATTAGACATTTCTCCTCCTTCTGAAGATAGTTTATCCGAGGTAAAATCATTCATTAATGAGGTTAAGGCTTTAGCTTATGACCTTAAGTCTTATGGTTTAGATTTCCTTGCTCCTGATACTGCAGGTTTTAAAATGATTAGTTCGCTCGTAGTTAATAAATTACCTCCAAGGTTTGTCAATTTATTAATTGATAAAACTCTAACATTACCCAAGTATAAATGACGTGTTTGAGAATTCGTCTACTTTAATGAAACGCTTGGAGCTGATGCAGAGGTCACAAGCCAAGCATGAAAGTAATAACTTTAGGAATAGTAAATTTGGCAGACACAAGAGTAATTATTATAATAACCCTAATAATAATGGTCTTAAATATAATAAATTTAACAATAATAAGCATGCTAATGGTGGTCAAAACAAGGGCCATAGTAATAATGAAAAGAACTCCACCCCCAATGGTTCTAAAGGTACCCTTGAAAACTTTAAGACTACCCAAAAGTCTGCCAAATCTAATGTTCCTTTTAGAAGCAAAGCAGCTAATTCAGCTTTCCCCGTGGTAAAATTTTGTAGCATGGCAGATCATAGCATGAATAAATGTCCGTCTTACACAGACATTGAATCTAGGCTAGAACGCTGTGACCAGCTGCATATTTGTAAGTTTTGCTCGAGTGCCAAGCATGCTACTGAAGAATGTCCGGGTAATCAAGGGGGCTTTTTAGATTACGCTTGCATGTATTGTAAACTTTTTACTCATATTTCTGCTTTATGTAAAAAGGGGCATTCTAATAATTCTAGCAGTCAAACTATGTCCTATCTTTGCATTAATTTTAATAAGGGTGAACAAAACTATCTCCTCCCATTTATAGAAATCACTTTGCACCAAGGGGGTAAACAATGCCGTTTGTTAGCTCTTTTAGACTCTGGGTCGGAACGAAGTTATGTTAGTTCTAAGATTGCAGGGCAGCTATTAGACTTGAAAACTTTGTATAGCATTAGCTATGACATACATAGTTTTATTTCATCGAAAGAAAAAACTTTCTTTCTTAGCTCTTTTGTTATTGATTTGCCTGGCAGAAGCCAGTTTCCATTTGCTTTGCTCATTGATGAGTCCTTTGATATTAAGTTTGAAATATCTGGTTTAAAAATGGCTTTAGAGAATATAAATAAACTTGGGTACAGTGTAAGTTCTTTGAGTGATGGGCATGGTTGTGAGGATTTTGTAGAATTGCATGCTTTAATTAGTCAGAACAGTGAATGGAGGAAGTCTTGATTTTCTATGAAGATGTATGAATGGAGCTTGTTTTAAGATGGGTCAGCATATTGTACCATTTGGTGATATTAAAAATTTTCTATACCCTGACCAAATTGATAAACTGAATGTGCCTTCTAATAGAATTGGAGGCCCTTCGTGTCTCGAAAATCTTGCCCATTCCTCTCTTGTTAATCAGGTTTTAAGTCCTTCCACCTCATACTTTAATCCATTGACAAGTATTTTTGAGGACAGTGTAGTAGAACACGGTCTTGATAATATATTTACTCTTGAAAGCCTTGGTATTTTAGATGTTAATGAAGATATGGCTAAAGCCGATATTTTGCAAGTTTCTGAATTTAATAAAAACATAGTTTTTAAAGATAGTCACTACTTTGTGAAACTTCCCTGGAAGGAAACCATTGACCTGGTTCCTTCTAATCATGTGGTTGCCCGTAAAGTCCTTGATAGAGTTGTCTCTAACTTACATTATAAAGATTTATTTGATGATTATGGTAAAGTTTTTAGCCAACAGTTGGCTGATGGTATTATTGAGAAGGTGGATATAAACCCTTCAGAATATGCAAATTTTATTTTCATTCCCCATCGGCCTGTCCTAAAGACTGAGGCTCAGGTTACTACCAAAATACGCCCAGTTTTCAATTGCTCTTTAAAAACCAACCTTAAATTGCCTTCTTTGAATGAAGCTGCCTACCCAGGCATTGACCTAATGTCCTCACTCCTAAAATTAATACTGAAATTTAGATGTAATAAATATGTCATTCTTGCTGATATAAAGCAGGCCTTTCTTGCTATTAAATTACTTACTGAAGAGGATAGGAATAGATTTTGTTTTTTCTGGGTAGAAAATGGCAAAATTGTCACCTACCGCTACACCACCTTGGTGTTTGGTTTTGTTAGCAGCCCTTTTATTCTCCATTTTGTCATGAAACACCATGCCTCTAAATTTCCAGATGATTTATGCTCTAGACTGCTAGCAAGCAACTTTTATGTAGATAATTTCCTTTATAGTAGCAATAATCCTTTAGAATTAGAGTACATTTATAAAGAAGCATGTGTGAGAATGGATGAAGCTTCCTTTAAACTTAGAAGTTGGAATTCTAACTTGCCAAAGTTAAATTCTATGTTTGAAGCGGATGGCAGATTTGCTGCGCATGGTTGCCCAGAAGAGAAAGTTTTAGGTTATAAGTATCATTTGGAAAATGATAGCCTAAGTGTAGCGAAAGTTGATATTAATATTAAAGGGCAAAATCCAATATTTTGCTTGGGCTGAGCCCTATTTCCCCCCTAAAATGGACATAAAATTCAAAATTTTCAATGATTTTGTCATATAGTCAATTAAACTGTAGCTTTTTGCCCTCTAAAACGTTGGTTTCTGGTGTTTTTCTGTGTCTGTAGTCATTTCTTTTCAGAATTTTCAATTTTTCAAACCCATGTTTTTGACATTCTTCGTATCAACCATCGCTGATTATCGAATGATTTAAACCTTAAATATGCATAGATAGGGTCCTCATTAATATGAGAAGATTTCGATTTTTTGAGTTTTTGTGTTGCGTTGTCCAATTTCCAAACCTACTTTTTTTGGATTTTGAAATGAAAAATTGTGATAATTTTTTTCTGTTCTATGAAGGAATGAAATTTTATGTAGTCGGGAGAGATGCACATTTTTACTTAGATAATTTCTTTATATATGCATTAGGATTTGTTCTTGGAACAAACTTTCAAAAAAAAAAAATTTAATTTTTTTAAATTTTTCTTTGAGTATACAAAATAATTATCTAAGTAAAAAGATGCATCTTGCCCGACTATACAAGCCCTGGAAATTTGATGTTGATCGGATAAGAATAAAAATATCAATTTTTCACTTTTCAAATCCAAAAAAAGTGGGCGTTTGAAATTGACAAAGCTGAGCACACAAAACCTCAAAAATCGAAAATTTACTTCCTCATACTGTAGGTCAGCGGTCTCAAACTTTTTGATCGCGTACCCCTAAGACGAAAATAATTATAAATTGTACCCCATAGGGGCCTGCAATATATATAGTAGTATATATATATATATATATATATATATATATATATATATATATATATATAGTTATATATATTATATATATTATATATATATATATATATATATATATATATATATATATATATAACATATATATATATATATATATATATATATATATATATATATATATATATATATATATATATATATATTATATATATATATATATATATATATATATATATATATATATATATATATATATATATATATATATATATATAACTATATATATATATATATATATATATATATATATTGAAGCGGCGCACGAAAACGCGAAAAAGCGTTTCACGATAAAATGTGTTCGGTTAAACACCCAAACGACTGAACGAAGCATACCG
>JABUQX010145234.1:22500-27653 GCA_015478945.1 Trachelipus rathkii | reverse complement strand
GGGATTTTCAAGTAATTTTTCTAGTTTAACAGTTTTATGTTTTAATGTTTAATGTTCTAGATAATAAATACTTTATTCTATATATATATATATATATATATATATATATATATATATATATATATATATATATATATATATATATATATATATTTATTATATATATATATATATATATATATATGCTTAACCATATATACACTCTCATATATTTTTATCCTCTCTTTAAATTTTCAGAATTTTTCGTATATATATAGCATATAGATATATATATATATATATATACTTTTATATATACTCGACTTCAAAATTAAAATATATACAGATAAAAAATGTATTTGAAAACTTCAAGTTTAGTTTTTCCATAATTCATATCAGTTCGTGTCAAAGTGCAAATTCACCATAAATTTTCATTTCACGGTTATGACCAATAGGTATTTTTCCTCCTAATCTCTCTCCCTCTCTCTCTCTCTCTCTCTCTCTCTCTCTCTCTCTCTCTCTCTCTCTCTCTCTCTCTCTCTCTCTCTCTCTCTCTCTCTCTCACACACACACACACACATTTCTTTTCACACACACACACACACACACACACACTCACACACACACACACACACACACACACAAACATCCACACACCTTTATACACAAGGGGGAAAAATATCCATCATGCATGGACAAAGTCAAATAGATGCATTAAAACATTAAGAATATGAGAATAATAAAAAAAATAATAATAATAATAATAATAATAATAATAATAATAATAATAATAATAATAATAATAATAATAATAATAATAATAATAATAATAATAATGCCAAATTCTGTAAATTATAGATTTTTAAATTTAATGAAAATGAAATTACACATTTTAATAAATTTAGCCCTTTACAAAGCTTCATAAATTTGCTGAAATAATATTATTATTAATTATAAAGAAATTTTAATAGTTGATGTGTAGTGAAAGAGGAATATTAGTATTATTATTATTATTACTATTATTATTATTATTATAATATATATATATATATATATATATATATATATATATATATATATATATATATATATATATATATATATATATATATATATATATATATATATATAAATATATATATATATATATAACTATATATATATATATATACAGAGGTGGGTGCGATCCGTTACTAAGTTACTCCGTTACAGGCGCACCTTTCCAACAAGAACGGAAGGCCAAAGTAGAAAGACAGAGACGGAATAATTTAACAAGGCAGAGTGCAAGCTTGAAAGCACAAGTTTTGAGACCCACAGACGGAATACCCTCAGAACCGTATGCTTTACCTTTAGAAGAAATTTTAATATTAGCATAAAAATGTTGAAGGGAGGTGGAAAAGAAGGAATAAAACTGGAACCCTCTAAGGTGGAATTAGGAACAAAGGTTTGAGCAAAGAGCTCAGCTTTAGTGGAAGTTTAAAGGGCATTTGTGCTGTCGGAAATTACTAAAGGAGGGCAAGAGGAAGGAGCAAAGTTGAGAGTTAACATTTTTTGAAAAATTTCATAAAGAACGTGAGGAAGAGGAGCTGTTATGATTATTGCACTTTCTGCTGAGAAAATAATTTTTTAGTGACATGGAGAATAGATTTTGCACCATTTTGAGATGAAAAATAAGTTGCAAGGGTTTCTGAAATTTGAAGATGACAGTAATATGCTTTCATTAATAAAGTTCTCTGCGTATCAACGGTAAAATAACTAATATCACCCTTAAAACTTAACTTATCCCCCATTTTCTATCACATCTATAACATATCAATGTTAACTTAACATTAAAATTGTAATATTTAAAAAAACCTAGCAAAATGTTTCGTAATCTACCTTATCTGTCATACTGAACTACGAATAAACACTAGCATAGCAAAGTTTTTAACTTATCAACAGCTGTTAACATTGCATTCTCTAACATTACTTTACATCTCCAGAAGAAAATCTGTAAGAAAATATTATTAACCACACATACACAATCATTAATATTAATTCATCATAAAAATTTTATTAAAAACATTTTGTTTTTACTAAATCTTATTATTATTTAATTATCAATATAAGCAAAGTTTAAACTTATTAATAAAGCTAACATATCATTAATGAATAAAGAAAATAACGTATTATAACAAATCTAACATAACAAGTACGAATAAATTGTTCATATTACCAAAGTTTCCTACATATCACTGGTAAACAAACTAACTCAATAATACTTAACCTAGCCCTACATTTCTAACGTATCTATAACATATCAATGTTTATCGTATCATAACCTAACTAACATATCGAACTACGAATAAATACTAACATAACAAAGTTTTAACTTATCATTAGCTGTTAGCATAGCAATATCTAATATTACTTTACATAACCAAACAAAATTTGTAATTAAAATATTTTATATTTTTATGTTATTTACATTAAAAGAATAAAAGATTTAGTAAACGTAAAATATTTTTATAAATTTTATATTATGATCATACAAAGAATTTATTTTTTATGTTATGTTAGACAAAGGAACATTTTTATGCTATGTTATACAAAATAATGTTCAAATATGACGTAAAGCAGTGATTCCCAAAGTGGTCTATATCGACCCCCAGGGGTCTACAACAACCTGCAAAGGGTCCATGAAAGCTACAAAAAAATTTTGGGGGTTCATGAGATGTAAATGGGGGTCAAAGATAGTGGATCTCATTTAAGCATTATATATTAATTAAATTAAATTAGTATATTTCATAAAATTGTGTAAGTTGTAGCCATTCGCTTTGAACTTGTAAAAACTTGCACATAATGATATACCAGTATCATCATGTTACACACATACGCGCAGTAGAAATTCTTGTCCATTCTTGTCTCAGAGCTTCGCGAAGACAGCGCAGTAAAACTCGTACTTGCACCGACTTGTTCAATTCATCAGTCAATAAATACGAATGTGAGAGACAAATACGTTCATTTGTTTCCTGAATCTTGAAAAGGAAAGTGTTTTTCAAAAATATAAACTGGTAGTTAGGCATATACAAATTAAAGTGAATCAAAGTTAAATGTCATTTTGTTTGGGGGCGCCGGAGAAAAGCAAGTTCATTATTTTTTTTTTATATAAAATTTTAGTTTTCTACTCGTAGTTAGCAAAGATAGATAAATTACGCGATCATGACGAGTTTTTTTTGCCATGGCTTGAGGTTTTTGATGTTGCCATAAGCAGGGTTCTATTTATAATTAGGAAATCGTGAAACTTGAAGCAAGTGAGGGGACAGAGGGATATTTCCCATTAGTTATGTTATTATAACTTTGCTATATATATATATATATATATATATATATATATATATATATATATATATATATATATATATATATATATATATATATATATATATATATATATAAATACATATACAGAGAGTATTACTACATATGCTAGGTTTTAGCAAAAAAATCATTATCAGGTAAGCAGGGTCTACCCAAAACCGAAAAACATGGCAAGTGGTCTACGAGACAAAAAAGGTTTTGGGACCTCTGACGTAAAGCAATAAAGCAATAGAATAAAGCTGGGTGTGAGAGAGATAGGGTAGGGGAGTATAGTGGTGGCGCTACCGCTTTACTACTTTTGTTCCAATAAAGTAAATATTTTAATTAAAAAAAAATTAAAAATTAGTAAAAACAAAAAATGTTATAAAATTTAAAATAAATAAATAAAATTTTAAAAATAGTTTTAAAAATAAAAATTCCAAAATAAATAAATAAAAAATAAAACTATAAATGTAGAATAATATTTTAAAATAATAAAATAAAAACATTAAACAAGATATGAATGTTAAAACTTAACATGCAAACTAAAAGAACATAAAATACTAAGAAATTTAAAATTGTGTGTGTGTGTGTGTAAATAAAAAAATGGCAAACAATGACTACAACAAAGCTAAATAATAAAGTGATATATATATACATAAACACACACACACACACACACACACACACACACACACACACATAAATATATATATATATATATATATATATATATATATATATATATATATATATATATATATATATATATATATATATATATATATATATATATATATATATATATATATATATATATATATATATGAAGAACGAAGGAAAGATAAACAAAGTTACCAGTTAACATGAAACATATAAAATAAAACTAGCTTATCATCAACTGCTGAGAACCGTCATTATGCTCTGACACACAGTATGAATCTGATATATTACGGACTTTGTATACCCACCTTCTTATCAGATGTTTATTCGTCGTCCGTAACCTGTGATTGGCTGTAATGGGCCAATCAACTCATAATATTGCTGTGACGTCATTCATTATGACGCATAGAATAAGGGACCAGTTGTTGGAATGATTAGATGCGAAATAACTTCTGGTGAGGTGAGAATATTTGTTGAAAAATAAAAGCTTTAAACAAAATAAATAAATGCTTCATCATGCTAAAGAAATATAATAGTTTATGTTCAGCATACAGGCGAACACGAGTTACTTATAGAAATGAAAGCCTGCACATGGTAAAGTCGAAACAGTAATGTGCACAGTAAGAAACCTTTCCATGTAAAAGCATCAGAACAAGGGACCAGTTGTTGGAAAGATTAGATGTGATATAACTTCTGGTGAGCGAGGATGTTTGTTGGAAAATAAAAACTTTAAACAAAATAAATAAATACTTCGTCGTGCTAAAGAAATATAATAGTTTATGCTCAGCATACAGGCGAACACGAGTTACTTATAGAAGTGAAAGCCAGCACATGTTAAAGTCAAAACAGTAATGTGCACAGAAAGAAACCTTTCCATGTAAAAGTATCAGGTGACATTAGTTTAGATGTGCCTAGAGAAGTTAAGAAAATTTAGTTGCTTCAGATAAGACAATATGGAGAGAGAGAGAGAGAGAGAGAGAGAGAGAGAGAGAGAGAGAGAGAGAGAGAGAGAGAGAGAGAGAGAGAGAGAGAGAGAGAGAGAGATGCCGTAATTAATAAGTTATATGAGTAAGACAGTATGTCAAGCAAAATTAGGTCTGGTTACGTTAGACAATATTAGTTTGGTATGTTTATTCCGGCTGGTTAAGGATATATTAAATTAGGCCGAATGA
>JABUQX010145234.1:0-12500 GCA_015478945.1 Trachelipus rathkii | reverse complement strand
CAAAGCTAAGAAATTGGTGTGTAGAGGGGTTGAGTGGTTGAGTGCGTTGTATGAAATCAGTGGACTTAGTAAGGTGAGAAGAAGAGATTTTTCCTATTAAAGGTTTCAGTTGGGAGGAGAGTCAAGAAGATAGTTTGTATGTAGTGCAATTGTTATTGGATATGGATTGGAACTAGTGGATGGTTTGGTTTATGGATTTTTTTAGACCATAAAATTGGGCCAAATTTGTCATATAGGTTTTGTTATTGTTATATATGTTGGGTATCTGTTTACAAATATGTTTTAGTTTTTTATTGAAGTTGCTTTGTGAGTTTTTCAATGGATTATTTTTAATTTTAGTATATGTATTTATATCCGATAATATGTCATCACACTTAGTTAAATAATCTTTGTGGTTAAGTATTACTATTTGGTGACAAGGGCAATATCTTTTGGAAGAAAGCAGTAAAACCGTATTAAAATAATGAAAAAAAATTATATTTTTTCTAAGATTTCAGATGTATCAAAGAGTGTTGTAAAAACATGTTTGTGTAATTTTTTTATCAATAAAACTTAAATACAATAAATTATTATTAATATTTTCTATAATAATTTAATTATTAATCTTTTCTTTTTCAATTTTTTAAAGTGATTCATTTTATACAACTTTATCTATTTATTTCCTAAATAGGAGGTATACTTGACTCTCCTTTCATATGTCTACCTTTGAGGAGAACTACTCTAGGTATTTGGAACCTAGGATCCAGATGAGGGAGTCGAACACAGGCCATTTCTCTCTCGACTCACCTGCGCTATTGTTAAGACATAGTAGCTTTAATATCCTGTTTATGAGCATCTTAAACCTTTATTTGTTTATTTCATCATAATTATAAATAGCTTTTTTAATAGTATATCTTTAATATTAAACATAAATACATTTTACCTTAAATAAAAACACTTAATACTTTATAATTCCCCTAATATTTCTTTACTTTTCTCTTATATTTTGTTTATTCTGTTTTACAATGAAAGTAAGTAATTAAAAATAACCTTTGGATAAACAGATGTCATGGTGTTAAAAAGGGGTTCCGAATACTTTAAGAATTAAAAGATAAAAAGAATAGAAAACGAGGGAGACACAATTAAAAATGGAGGAGAGAGAGAGAGAGAGAGAGAGAGAGAGAGAGAGAGAGAGAGAGAGAGAGAGAGAGAGAGAGAGAGGGTGGAAAGGAAATGATATAAAAGAAAATTAAAAAGATGTTTAGCATATTAATTAAATAGTAACGTGGATAAGTAATCTTTGAAATCAAATAGCGTGCTACAACTAATAATATAAGTTTAAACACACACGCGCACACACCTCACACCACACACCCTTTAGATTCTTGTAAAAAAATCTCTCTCTCTCACACACACACACACACACACACACACACACACACACACACACACACACACATACACCAACACACACACACACATACACACACACACACACACACACACACACACACACACACACACACAGCCTGACTGAGGAGCCAGTAAAAAAAAATTTTTTGGCTAAAGCTTCAGACTCTACTACGGCTCCACCATTTTAAAATATGTAGCTCTAGCTCCGGCACCGAAACCGGCACCGGCTCCCCTTTATTTTATAGTAATTTTTTTTGGTCCCGGGTTCCGGATCCAGTTCCACCCAAAAAAAAATTCAGCTCAAGCTCCAGTTTCTGCTTCACCTACAAAAAAAAGTTTGGTTACTAAAGATCTTGCGGCTCAGTCTTCGCAACCCTACACACACACACACACACACACACACACACACACACACACACACACACACACACACACACACACACACCTACACACACACCTACACACACACACCTACAAACACACACCTACACACACACACGATTGTTTTATAAATGCATCTCTACTGCTTTAGACGGTCACGGTTTAACCTTTTAAATATATCAATAACAGTACTCTTCAGAGTTCTGCTCTATCATCGACTCTTTTTCTACCATCTATAATTTGATTTCCACTTTGATTCTTCTCCTCTCCACACTTGTGCCGGGGATTCCACCTTTCATTACTCGTTTCGGCTTGAAAGAAGCCTCACCTCACTTAAGATTCAACAGCAACTAGTAAATACTAGGATGGTCACCTCGTAGCGACTCACCTCTGATTTTTCTTGTATCTCCAGTTGGAGCAAAGAAAGCTTGGTTATCTTCAAGGCTTCAAAAATTCAATTCCTTTATCTACCCACACAATCGAAAACACACAGCTCAAATTTTCCTCAGTTCTTAAATGTTCTTAGCAATCCTTTTTCTCTATCTTAATTCGAAGGATCATATTATTTCTTTCATTAAGAGGCAGGGTGCTCTCTGAGGCGCCTTCGGAACTTCCCTTCACCCCACTTGATTGTTATATATATATATATATATATATATATATATATATATATATATATATATATAATTATATATATATATATATATATATATATATATATATATATATATATTATTATTATTACATAAATATATTATTATATATTATATATATATATGTATATTATTAAATATTATGTATATATATATATATATATATTATTATTATATTATATATTATATATTATATATTATTATATTATTCATATATATATATATTATTATTATATATATATATATATATATATATATATATATATTACATATTATGTTATTATATATATATAGATTACATATATATATTATTATTATTATATACATATTATTATTATTATATATATATATAGCAGTATATATATATATATATATATATATATATATATATATATATATATATATATATATATATATATACGGTATATATAGTTGCTAGATGAGATCATTCCCTCAGGTTTCAGTAACTTCTACAAATAAGCTTGATGAAAGTCTGAAAATTGAGTGTTATCTCTTTAATAAATTAGAAGCATTTTCCACTGTACTGTTATTTTTTCTACCAGTAGATAACTATACTGGGTTTAGAACTTCTCTTTAGTAAAAGAAACAAAATTTCTGCAGTTAACTCTTTAGTAAAAGAGTCAAAAGTCTCTGCAGTTATCTCTTTAGTAAATAAATGAATTAAAGTTCAATTGTTAGAAAAATAACTACTACTATTTATCTCTTTAAAATAAAGTCATTATAAAACAAAGTCATTATAAAAAACATTAAAAAACATTATAAAAAACATTAAAGTAAAACAAAGTCATTATAAGGTGTTAAAAGATGATTTTTCTCTCTAAGATTAGTTAAAATATTAATAACACAAATGACCCCTTTTGATAGAGACTTTTCTTGTAGCTGGAAGAGGATCACTTGTTTTCCAGAGAGAGAGAGAGAGAGAGAGAGAGAGAGAGAGAGAGAGAGAGAGAGAGAGAGAGAGAGAGAGAGAGAGAGAGAGAGAACCTTATATACAATTGACACAAAAATTATGTAAGATATTTACATTGAAATCTTTACATAAGTATTAGCATAAATATGGGAGCATTCAATCGAAGAGTTCGTATATTTCACAAGTATTAAGTTAATGCCTGACCGGCTAGCTGCTTCCCCGTTCCCCAAAAAGTTTATGACAATTTTTTTTTAATAATTGAATAAAAATATTTTATTTTCTAATCTTCACATATGTATTAACATAAATAAGTTCACGGATGATGGGTGATTTCCAATTTAAATTTCTTTACAGTATTTAAGAAAATATATTTTTACTATATAAATATGCAGTAATAAATATATATATATATATATATATATATATATATATATATATATATATTATATATATTTATATATATATATATATATATATATATATATATATATATATATATATATATATATATATATATATATATATATATATATATATATATATATATATATATATATATATATATATAAGTAGTATTAGGTGCTCCGCGCCTCTAGCACCCTTTTCGATATGAATGAATAGAGTTATAGGTCTGAAACTTGGAATATAATGTACATATGGGATAAGCTCGATTCCGTGTAAATTTCAAGTCTGTAGGATGTATATAGAGGGTGGTCACCCCCGAGGGTGGACGCCGATATTGCGCTTACGCCCTTGTTGCTTGATCTGCGTGGGTGAGTTTAGGCCTAACGAGCGTTTGGGCGACCGACCATTTGGAGGTCAAACAGACCGAAGGTCTGTTTGACCGACAGACACAGACAGAGTGCGCGTGCGCATACACATACACATTATTATTATTATTATTACGTCGAAGATTCGATTTCCGAAGGAAATCGAATCTGAGTCGAAAAACGATCCCTGTAAGGGATCGTTTTTTTACGCACTCCGACTTTGGATTCTACCGTGGTTTCTTCTTCGCATCCGGTTCTGAGTCTGATATATATCTATATGGGTTAAAGTTAACGTATCGCCTTCAAACTTGGTATATGTTCTATGTGTGTGATAAACTGATCACAGACGAGTTTTGGTGACCGTAGGTCACCCCTAAGGGGGTGGTGCCCCCTTAGCGCCAAGGTTAAACTCGTCCTGAAAACCATGTTAGGCTTAACGAATCGGAGTGAAATTTGGATGTGAGTTATATGATGACGCAATCTCGACGGAGACGAGACAGCAGTTCCAGTGTCCTCCGTAAGAGGGGAGTTGCCCGTAAAATAAATGAAAGCGGGTTCTGAGTCTCTGGCTGGGTTGAAATGGCTGGAGCATCTGAGTCTGTACCGGGGTCCTCGAAAGAAGAAGAAATGCATGGAAAACAGAAGAAAGTGGCTCCGGCACTGGTGCAGGAGCCACTGCGGTGCCGAAACATTCGTATAACAACGACGCTGGTGTCTTTATATAGGTCATCGAGGTCAGAGAAAGCCTCGACATGATGAAATAGTAAGTCTCAGTATAGGACCCCTTGTGGGTCCCGACTGGTGACACAGTGCAAAATAGTGAGGAACGAAGATGAAAGATGAATAAAGAAAGAGCGAGCTCGATCAGAGGAAAGACAGATACCGGCTGGTTCTGCGTGCCGGTTACAACATTAGCAATGATGCAGCCGCTGGTGTCATTATGTTGTTGTTCAGATTTCGAAAACAATGGCTCTTGCAAACCATCAAGAAATAAAAATAAATAAATAAATAGTCGGTCGGGGCCGTCGCCGCCTTCATTTTTCTTATGTTTAGTAACTTTGCTGGCGCATATTACTTCTAAAGTAGTAAATCACCAAATAAGAAAACATCTGGTCTTTCGCGTCAATTTCTCCTGACATTCAGATCTATTATCTATTGATTTTTTAACACATTTCGAGCTTCATTTTTGAATAACATAACAAAATCGCTTCCATACAGACATCGCAGTGCCGATGAAACAGTTCACATAATGAAAGCCACTTAGCATCATTCGAACTATGATCAATTACAACCTATTCTTTTACCTAAACAGAATAACCGCTTCACTTAACACCAGTGTGGTCCAAGCATAACATTCAGCTTATTCACTTTGTCGCAATGTCTCTTAACATAATGCATTTTTACATTAACACGGTAAATATTAACGTACTTAGCATACCCCACCATAATGGTAAGAGCAAATAAAGTAAAGCTATTTTCTGTAACCATGAGCATAACGCTTAACACGCACGAATACTTAAACAACAAGCGTGGCGCAAGCTGAAGTCATGCTTTCAGTTGTATAACACTACTGAGTACGTTATATAAATACAAGATGTAAACACACATAAAATATAGTTTATAATACTCATTTCCAATCAGATAGATTTAGTACGGGCCCTATTTCAAAGACAATACGTACCGAGCCAGCGCCAACATGTTATAGCCATACAAGAGAGAAAGTGAACTTGAATTAGCTGATGTTAAAGAGGCCTTCTATATACCGAATAGTGGAAACCAGGCTTCGGTGTAACATCAGATGCAACATGTGCCATGTGGTTCGTAGCGTCAACACGTGCCATGCTAATTGTTTCGCGCAATGCCGTAATATTGCAGAGCGCGCCTTCGACGCATGACACGCAGCCAGCATAGTTCGCCAATGCTTCGGCGGTCAATACGGCGAGAGCTACCAACACGCCTGTTCCATTATACTCACTTCTGACAGATACAATGTCGTCTGACCCATCAGATGGTCAGCCCACTTGTTCTTCTAAATATAGCATGTGGCTACAGTCGAGTTGGCCTGATGAACCATCAGCACAAACGAAATAAAGGTTCATTATTTGACTCTGGCTGGAATAGCAGCACGGTCGGTATTCATCAGGCTGACGATAAAATTTTTACACGCCAACGTTGTGGCCGGGCGAGCTCTTCGTGAAGATACAACAATGATGTCACGTAGCCAGTACACCGTTTACTGAAATGAGCAGCAACAATCCTGCATTCTAACTGGTCAGAAAGAGATATGAACGAACCAGCACAAGTTCAAAAAGGGCAGTATATATTCTTTCGTTAGATAATATCAATAACAAAACACAACAATAAACAACACAACATACAAAGATAAAGTTTTAGATAACAGTTAATCGTAAATACGTTCTCACATTAATAAAGATAACACAGCCAGAACTAAGAAATACGGCTGTCCATCAGTACAATATTTGCAGTTATATAACATGCGAGGCGATAAGATTGGCGGTCTTCGGCGAAATGAAACTATCTTCATATTAAAACTTACCATGTATGAATAAAACAGTCAACATTGGTCAGTACACGACAATGTCGCGGTGTAATTGCCAGCAATTTTAACTTCATATCTACAAAGAATCCTGCATCATACTATCGAGGCTTGACGTTATCATTGGGATGGCCTGCCAGGTGCAGACAGGCTTAACATTGCCATTATACAAACAAAGGTGCATCGTGCGGCCAATTCCAAGGCTGGAGCCATCTTCAGCGCGATGGTTCACCAGACGCAGCATGAGGTTGGTTCCTCATCTCGGGCGCACCCCGAGCGGGCAGGGTGCAGCGGTGGTGGGCACCTGAAGACCAGGTACTCCGGCGAGGGCGGTGCAGTGCCATCTTAGCACAGCGCGTGATATAACAGCAACTAAGTTATCATAATGTACAAAGCACCCCAACACACCTGCGCAGCGAATCAAAGTTAAGATCCCGAAAATTTCCTTACTTTCGTGTAAAGGGTTATCACAATACTGATATGTTCCTTCACTTTCGCCATACGCAACAGGTGCCATTGGCGCTCCGGTCAAAATCCCCAACAAAGACACGCTGGGTCAAAGATACATCTGAACCAGAGCGAATTCGACATTACCATCGTGTCGGGCCACTGAGTATAACATCAGGCTTCACCCATGGCAAACGTAGATACAGCGAGTTGTCAAACAAAAACCTGTCCTGGCTCACAGCTACAGGTCGTCGCTGGCGGTCTACAAAATCATTTTCACCACCCACAGCTAGGCTTCTGACATAGCAATATTTAACATATCGTAAGCCTAACTTCATGAATAAATATTTTCATCAACGCAGCATCTGCAGCAACACATTCGCCTGAGACCCAGACCCAGCGGCGTGAATCCTTAGGACACCTCCGAAGGGGGTGTTAGCCACCCTCCTGGGCGAGGTAGTTCCCTTCGAATATCCACTCCCTACTTATCAAGATATCACCGATTCCTTCCAGAGCAGCAACAGGAAACATTCGTCAGTCTCTTGTGCAATAATCTGGTTTGAACATGAATAGCGTGGCTTCGCTGAGTAGCAACACAGCTTACGGTGAGTCGCTGCAGAATATACACAATGCCATAAATCCCACATACTTCACCATCAAAATCTAACAGGTTCTTCACGTTCTAACAGACTAACATTTCAGTCATAACACTCCCTGATCATTTTTCACAAACAGTGTTGTTTTTCACACGTCATAGTAGCTTCATCAGCACGTACTCGGCACTATTAATCAAGCAGCATCTAGCAACATTATCACTTCTTCAGAAAATTCCGTCACTCCTGAAAGGGTGTGAATCTTGAGAGCACCCCGAAGCGGTGTAAGCGGGTTTTAGGCCCAAGTTCGAAGGGTTGAGACCTTACCCCTCCTTCGGAGTGGGCAAAACCCGCACCCCTTCTCGGGGCACATCCCACTCAGGATTCACACCTCAAGGTGTAATAGTTTACCGAATTTAAACTTACTGATGTGTTGCTTTAGATACTCTTGGTTAATGAAAGCTGTTTATTCGTAAGTTAGGTACGTTATGTTAAATATTACTATGACTGTGTGAAATTAACACTGATTTGTTGGAGAAATGATGAGTTTTGTAAGATATTACTGTGTTAACTGGCGATGATATGTTAGAAACGTGAGGCTATGTTAAGATTTTGTTGAGTAATGTTAGGTTTGCCCGAGAATTTTGCTAATGTCTACGCTTATTCATAGCTCAAATGATGTTATACTCGAGACGAGTGACACTTTGATGAAGATAGTGTCAATTCATAGTTCAAGATGCAGGTATCCTTGATAGATTGGCCACTTTTTTTTAAGGGAATTTGTTAGATAATACGTCTTTACCTGTTGCTGAAATGCTGGAAAAGTGGGAACATGTCGAGTATTGTATGACCTGTTAGCTACTTTATCTTTGATAAGTAGGGAATTTTCAGGATGTTAGCGGATTATTCATACGCGAGGTATGTTAGGTTTGCATTTGTACATTATATTCTTAGTTCAGGTGATGACATAATCTCGTGGGGCGCATCCCCCTGGGTTTTCTCTCGAAAGGTAATGTGTTGCTTTAGATACTCTTGGTTGATGAAAACTGTTTATTCGTAAGTTAGGTACGTTATGTTAAATATTACTATGTCAATGTGGAAATAACATTGATTTGTTAGAGAAATGATGAGTTTTTGTAAGATATTACTGTTAACTGACGATTATGTGTTAGAAACGTGAGCCTAGGTTAAGTTTTTGTTGAGTAATGTTAGGTTTGCCCCAGAATTTTGCTAATGTCTACGTTTATTCATAGGTCAAATGATGTTATACTCGAAATGAGTGACACTTTGATGAAAGTAGTGTCAATTCATAGTTCAAGATGGTGGTATCTTTGATAGCGTGGTCACTTTGTTAAGGGATTTTGTTAGATAATATGGCTTTTACCTGTTGCTGATATGAGCGAAAAGTGGGAACATATCGAGTATTGTATGATCTGTTAGCCACTTTACCTCTGAAAAGTAGGGAATTTTCAGGATCTTAACTGATTATTCATACGCAAGGTGTGTTAGGTTTGCTTTTGTACATTATATTCTTAGTTGCTGTTATGATATCACGCGCTATTTTCATAAAACAGTCTTACCGCTTACACCCTCCTTCGGAGTACCCGAAATGGGTCTTCGGGATGTGCCCTTACCGCTTACACCCACCCCTTCGGGGTACCCGAGATGGGTCTTCATGCATCTCTCTGGAGTGATCTCCATGTAGTGGGGCTCATCGCTGTAAATTGAATGGCTATGTATAGCAAAGATTGAGCTTATGTTAACGATGGGTCGCATTCGTGAAAGCATTTGTATAAACATGAAAGTAACCCCAATGTTAAGCCTGTCATATACGCCTAACTGAACATCTGTGTTTCATATAGCGTCAAACCTCGGTAAGTATGATAGTTAGGTTCTTTGTAGGGTGTAGACAAGTTGGTTACGTTTTGTGATGTCGTGGTAGTTACTTACTGATATTAATCGATGTACTTTGATAATGTTGACTGTTTATTCATACGTAAGGTAAGTTTTGTAAAATATGAGAAGATGGTTTCGATCTACCAGTCGCCCCAACCAGAGACCGTAATCTTATCACTTACGCCATCACCTCATATGTTATATAACAGTACAAATATTTAAGACAATGATTACTTTATTCGTTGTACATTAATTTCTTAGTTCTGGTAATGTTATGTTAGCTTTATTAATGTGAAAACAATGTTACGTTAGCAAATATTCCTTGGTTAGTATCTAAAGAACTTATCTTTGTACTATGTTATTGTTGTTGTTGTTGTTGTTGTTGTTGTTGTTGTTGTTGTTGTTGTTGTTGTTGTTGTTGTTGTTGTTGTTGTCGTTGTTGTTGTTGTTGTTGTCTAACGAGAATATATACCCTTTTGAACTGATATGGTTCGTTCGTGCGTCGTATTCTTGTTTACTTTCTTCTGATTAGTTGAAAGAAAGAATCTCATTACCTATAAGGGTTGTTTACGTATACGATTTCCTTCAGTAGGACATTTTTTCACTGTACTGATACGATGACATCTCCCCGCATCTCCACATCTGTTGTTGATATCTTCACGAGGAGCTTCGTTATTCCCAACGTTGTGTCAATAAAATTTTATCGTCAGCCTGATGGATACCGATACATTGCTTGTATTCCAGCCAGAGAGTCAAATAATAGACCTTTATTCGTTTGTGCTGATGGATTCATCAAGATTATCGATATCGCAGCTGCATGGCTAGAGGATAAGTGTTTGTTATCTGATGGGTCGACGAGTAGTGAAATATCTATCAGAGGTGACCGTGTGAGAGGTCATAATAGAATAGACGTTGTGCTCTCATCGTGTGACAATATTAAAACCCTTGATATACGTAACTACTGGAAACCCATCGATTGTGTGACCTTCATGCGTACGTGTATAGGTTTCACAGTTCGAACATCTGAAAATATTACAGCATTGCTTAAAATAAAAAACGAATTAACATCACATCTTAACGATGTTGACATACTTGAGGACATAATACATATAGCACATGGTGTAATCTATGATATTTACACCGAAACATATGGTTTCCCTTATAATTCAGTATATAGGAATGCTTTAATAACTATCAGCTTGGATAAGTTTACTTCTCTCTTGTATGAGAGAATGAGTGCTGCTGAATCAAAATATGCCGAAAAATGGTTTAGTGTTGCTGAAGGCATTTATACTTACATCCTTTTAAAGGATATTGAATCTTTAGAGAGATATATAGAACGTACCCAACTTGAATCCTATGTTCTCTGATTAGATGAATTAATATATTTAAAATAAACTTATATTTTTATGTATTTATATGTTTTTATGTATTTATATAACGTACTTTTCAATGAAAATTATATGTTATACAACTGAAAACATGTTTTAGTGCCCCCTTATGTACGCTTTGTTGTTTAAGATGTTGGGGCAGGCTGTTTATTCGTGCATCCAATGTGTGTTAAGTATGTTATGCTCATAGTTTAGCTTTACAGAGAGTAAAAACTTTACTTTGTTTGCTCTTACCCATTAGGTATTATGAGGGTTAGGTAGGGTTATGCTAAATTTTTTGTTAAATATTACCATGTTAATGTAAAATTAACATTGTTATGTTAGAGACATGCTTGACAAAGTGTGAATAAGTTACGTTTTTGGATGTTATGCTAGTTACTTTACTGGTGTTAAGTGGAAAACTTTGTTAATGTTAGCAGTTTATTCCTGTTTAAGATAGGGTAGGTTTGTCGTTGTGGGTTATATTCATAGTTCAGATGATGCTAAGTAAGCTTTATTAATGTGAAAACTTTGTTTCGTCAGCATATATTGTTTGATGTCTGTATAAAGAACTTGATTTTATGTTATGTTTATTCAAAATGATACTCGAAATGTGACCTTAATCAATAGATCAATAGATCACAGATGGTCAGGAGGGTGGCAGGAGGGGGGCTGGATGGTGGCTTGATTTAGTGATTTACTGCTTTAGGGTATGTAAAAACGTAAATTTGTAAGTTATAAACATAAAAAGAATAAGAAATTTTATTTATTTATTTATTTATTTATTTATTTTTTATTTCTTGATGGTTCTGAAACCATTATTTTCGAAATCTACAGACCCAATAACATATATAATGACACCAACATTGCATCATTACACTAATATTTAATAACTCGGCACCGCACCGGAGCCAGCACCGATGCATCTGTCAACTCCTACTCCTCTGAGTCAGACTCCTTCTTCATTCTTTCCCTCTTTTTTCATCTTTTATCCTTCTTCATTCCTCCTTTGTTTTATTGCACTCTGTGCTCTTTTTTTCAGTCGGGACCCCCCTTAAAGGGGGGTCCTAGACATCCTATACGGACTTATAACCATCATATTCGAACTCTCTACGACCTCGATAACCTATATAAAGACACCAACATTGTTGTTATACGAATGTTTATTAACTCGGCACCGCAGTGGCTCCTGCACCAGTGCCGGAGCCAACTCTGAATCCTTCTCAGCCTCATCCTCCTTCCTCATTCTTCTTCCTTCCTCCTTCTTCCTTTCTTCTTCTTCCTCTGTTTTGCATTCCATGCATTTCTTCTTCTTTTTTTTCAAAGGGGACCCCCCTCCGGTGGGGTTCCTGGACTCCGAAACCGAATCCTCCTCCGACTCCGTCTCCGAATCCGACTCCTCAACCCAGCCTCCAAGTTTCAGTCTTCTACGCTCATTTTTAATTTTTACGGGGGCAGCGTCCTTACGGAGGGGGGACGTAGAGAAACGTAATCTCGTTCCACTAGTCGA
>JABUQX010145233.1:27500-32500 GCA_015478945.1 Trachelipus rathkii | reverse complement strand
ATATATATATATATATAGCATATATATATATATATAGTAATAATAATATATAATAATATAACTAATATAATATATATAATAATATATATATATATATATAATAATATATGTAATAATAATAATAACATATATATATGAATAATAATACAAATAATAATGTAATAATAATAATAATAATAATAATGTAATGTATAATAATAATATATATATATAATAATAATAATAATAATAATAATAATAATAATAATAATAATAATAATAATAATAATATAATAATAATAATAATAATATATAATAATATATATATAATAACAATAATATAATATATATAATAATAATAATAATAATAATAATATATATGTATATATATAATAATAATAATATATTAATATATATATATATATATATATATATATATATATATATATATATAATAATAATATATAATAATAATAATAATAATAATAATAATAATAATATTAATAATAATATAATAATAATAATATATATATATATAAGATAAGAAACTTCTATTTTTATTTTTGTCTTAGATGGCCATATTTGAATTTAGTACTTTGTCTATTAAAATGTATCGATGGATTGTGTCAAAAGTTTTGTTAATGTGTATTGCTACCAAAAGGGTCCGAAAAGGGAAGGGAGTTTGATATAAACCAATAAGGATGCGTTATGTTAAATCTGTTGGAAGAGTGGTAGTGGAGTGTTTTTGTCTACATGTTGTGTGATAGATACATTGGAATATCAATGTATCAATCACCAAACACACAAAACCCCCAATCCAAAAAACAATACGCAAACATTCTTTCAACTCGCTTCGCAAAGCAGAGTCAAAAATCCACACACCCTCAAAGCAGGAAAATCATCAAAGCTCTCAAGAAAATAAACTCATCCACGACTCAACAATAGAAATAAATACAACTGACCTACAAAACATAACAAAGACACTTAAAAATTCACCTGCAACTGGCCCAGACAACATCTCAAACAAACACCTCAAACACCTAGGGAACACTGTTTTAACTCAATTAGCACAAATATATAATAGTTCCATCAGCCTAAATTTCATTCCCCTTATCTGGAAAATAGTTATCATTATACCCAAACTAAAACCAGGAAAAGACCCCTCTGAACCTTCATCATATCGCTCCATCTCCCTATTATCAACACTATGCAAACTACTAGAAAAAATTATACTAAACAAAATAACTCCACACATCATCAAACACAAATTCCAACACGATTTTAAGCAAAACCGCACTCATAAATATTATTCAACCCACAATCAACGCCTTAAGCTCAAAATCCACTCACAAAACAATAATCATAGCAATCAACATCAACAAAGCATTCGATACAGTACCTAAACATAACTTGATCCACAAAATAACAAAATCTAACATCCCCACCAACCTAAAGAAATGGATTTCCAATTTCCTATCAGGAAGAACAGCACAAATACAAACAAACAATAAAAAATTCAGAACAGTAAATATCAATAACGGGGTACCTCAAGGCACGCTACTGTCCCCCATACTATTCAACCTACTCATGGCCGATCTACCACAACCACAAACAGATCACACAATCATAACAACTTACGCAGATGACATTACCAAACAATCTGCAATTACCTTAATCACCACCGACAACCAACTTGGCCCCCCCCAAGTCTACTTAAACAACATTTTCATACCCTTCAACAAAACTCCCAAAATCCTCGGAGTAACACTAGACACTCATCTCACCTTCACAAAACACACAGGCAGCATAATTTCATCTGCAAACAAGAAATTTTATAGATAAACAATAAACAATAAACAAACAATAGATAATAAATAAACAATAGATAAACAATAAACAAACATCCGCCACCATATACAAACAATACATTCATCCGACTCTAAACTACGCCTCTTCAACTTGGCACCCACTACTGACAAAAAAACAACATAAAGAAACTCTAAACGACACAAAACAAAGCACTAAGAATCATAACAGGATGCACATCAACAACACCACAACAACACCTACACGAAGAAATCAAATACTACCCATAGACACTCACCTGGATATGAAAGGCACACAATTCTTTACCAAACACCCCAACACCAATGTCACATTGCCCTCTCTAACCCCATCCACCACAGACTCAAACAACCCCCTTCTTCACCAGCTCTATATTCAACAAACAAATTCTGAATAACATTCCACCTCCACCAAACAACACATCATACACCAAACAAATTCACACGACACTAACAGAAAACTACTTAAGACGCAGACCACCAAACAGCATTCTAAACAAACACCCACCAGAAATAACACCAGAATTCAACTCACTACCAAGAACCAGTCAGTCATCTCTGGCCAAGTTAAGATGCGGTCACCACCTTAACTTGTCATTTCTCTACGATCTATTTCTCTACGAACACAGATTCAAACTCAACCAAACCACCATAAGCATCTACCAAAACTGTAACCAGGTCTCGTAGGACATATTTCACTTTTTTCTCTCCTGTCAACTTAACTCTCAACCAAGAACAATCTGGAACATCTCATCCATGGATAATCCTGGAGATGACTGGAGGTATCGGCGGGGTACCTGGAGGAGGTATGGCCCCTCCCATGGTGTGGTGGGGTAGTCAGTGGTGAGAAGATAAGGAGAAGGGGTGTATATGTGCAAACACATACAAACACACAACACACACACACACACACACATATATATATATATATAGTTATATATATATATATATATATATATATATATATATATAGCATATATATATATATATATATATATATATATATATATATATATATATATATATATATATATATATATATATATATATATATATATATATATATATATATATATATATATATATCTAAATTTAAGGTTAGCTTAAATATGTGGTTGTGACAATTTACAAAAATTTCTCATATTAAAAAAGCAAAAACAGATCCCATCATGGAATTTCTCTAAAACATATTTTAATTCTAAATAAAATTAGTGCTTATTTTGACCCTAATAGGAAATATAATTGTCCGTGAAGTGAATAGGGCCAAGGTCAGTCAGCAGTGCCAACAATCTATTTCTATGAAACTGCAATTAATTTTTTCTCTTTTTTTTTTTTTTTTTTGTTCTAAATTTTTCACAAAATCATTTTCTTTAATCATTTAATTGAATACGTAACAAAGAGAAAAAATAAACCAATATATATATATATATATATATATATATATAGTTATATATATATATATATATATATATATATATATATATATATATGAGTTAAATAAAGAATAGTTATATATATATATATATATATATATATATATATATTATTATATTATATATATATATATATATATATATGGGCCTATATATATATATATATTATTATACATATATATATATATATATATATATATATATATATATATATTTATATATATATATATATATATATATATATATATATATATATATAGATATATATATATATTATTACATATATATGTTATATGGGCCTATATATAATATATATAGTTATATTGTTATATATATATATATTGCTATTATATATATATATTATATTATTATATATATATATATATATATATATATATATATATATATATATATTATAGCATGGGTAAGCTTCCGGGAGCTATACATCCCATCATCAAGGCTATAAAAATAATAATATGAATACCAATATAAAAAAAGTAATATATTTTTATAATAAATATAAAGCATATTTCGAATTTAAAAAAATGTTGGATAAGTTTGAAACGTTGAATTAAATAAATGTTTGGAAACTTGTTGCTTTTTTTTTTTTTTTATTCATAAAATTCAATTTATTAAAGATGCATTATTTTCTCAAAGAACCTGCATATATATTCCTTATATATGACAGCGAAAAATTTCCAATCACCAAATATATATATATATATACTATATATGTTGTTATATATATATATATATATATAGTTATATTATATATATATATAGCATATATATATAAGGTTATATATATATATATATATATATATATATATAGTATATACATATATATATATAATATATATTTCAATGCTGCCGCGCGCCATCATATCGTTGTCCAACTGTATTGTCACTAATTATTTCAACCTTCTAGTATTGCCTCTGCTAGAGGCAGATCCTTCTTTGCGCTTTTAAGTTTCAAATGTAGTCACCAAACCTAAGAAGAAATCTTCAGAAATCATAAATATGTTTTCATACTTTCATTAGAAAATCGTAAATCTTAAATTGCTTATATCATTCTTATATATTAAAATTAAAAGAAAATCTTAAAATATATATATATATATATATATATATATATATATATATATATATATATATATATATATATATATATATATATATATATATATATATATATATATATATATATATAATTCCAACGTTTCGGGAGTTATACATCCCATCATCAAGGCTATAAAAATAATAATATGAATATCAAAATAAAGCGTAAAAAAATATATATATAATAAATATTAATATATATATATATATATATATATATATATATATATATATATATATATATATATATATATATATATATATATATATATATATATGACAGCGAAAAAATTTCCAAGCACCCTTCTATGGATATATATATATATATATATATATATATATATATATATATATATATAGTATATATATATATATATATATATATATATATATATATATATATATATATATATATATATATATATATATATATATATATATATATATATATATATAGAGAGAGAGAGAGAGAGAGAGAGAGAGAGAGAGAGAGAGAGAAAAGAGAAAGAGGCTAACCCTGTAGTGGCAGAAGTGTTAGGAATCATTTCTTCCTCTTCTTCCTCCACTGGCAGTTCTAGTTGGTGTAGTAGAGGGCTTGTAGTTATCTCTACTGCTTGTTCCTCCA
>JABUQX010145233.1:10000-12500 GCA_015478945.1 Trachelipus rathkii | reverse complement strand
TTTGCAAGAAATTTTGAGACCTTTCAAAGAAGCATCGCAAATTTTGTGTGGAAGTAAATATCCTACATCTTCGATAATTGTTCCAACTGTTTATGCTATAAGCTTTCAGTTATCAGCAATAGAAGATTTGCATGAAGAAACAGAAAAGGCTAAAGAACAAATCCAAAATGATGTTAATCAAAGACTAATCCCCTACGTTCAAAACCCAATTTGTCTTATGTCAACATACTTGGACCCAAAATTTAAGAAACAAATATTTTCTGATTCTGACTTGGGAATGGTATAGAAACTTTTTTAAAGGAAAATATGAAAATCCCGGAACCGGACGTTACTGTAGAATCACCAACTAAACTACGAAAGCGAGATCTAAGACCATTTTCTTCGAAAACTTTGAGCCATGATATAAATATTTCAAAGACATCTCGTATATCAATGTTTGACAATTTACTTACAAAGTCTAGCAATAGTGACTGCGATAGTGAATCATCTGTAGATTCATCTCTATATAATGAGCTCGAACTTTACAAGAAATATTATCAAAAGGACAAGACTATAAGAACAATTGATTTCGACATTTTAACATTTTGGAAGGAAAAGGAGGCTTTGTTCCCAATACTTAGTAAAGTAGCTAAAGTTTTTCTTGCTATCCCAGCAACATCGGTTGAAAATGAAAGACTTTTCTCAAAAGCGGGCGATCTAATAGCCGATCGAAGACAAGACTTAATTCGAAAAGTGTTGAAAAATTAATATTTATAAATAGAAATCTAAATTCTCTTAATAACTGAAATACTCTATCAAGTCTAACTCACTATATATATATATATATATATATATATATATATATATATATATATATATATATATATATATATATATATATAGTCACACATATATATATATATATATATATATATATATATATATATATATATATATATATATATATATATATATATATATATATATATATATATATATATATATAGTAAAAATTGCTGTTTAGTGTCTAAAATATCTACAGGATATATATATATATATATATATATATATATATAAAAAGCATATATATATATATATATATATATATATATATTATATACATATTATTATATACATATATTGGGTAAAATCTGCAGCCAGATAACAAATTCACAGGATATATATATATATTATTATTATTATATATATATATATATATATATATATATATATATTATTGTTAATATATATAGAAAGACACGATAAATATTACATATATATTACATATATATATTACATATATTATGTTATATATTATTACATATATACATATATATCACGTTATTATATATTTATATATGTTATATTATTATTATATTATTATTATTATTATTAAGATATTTCATATTATATATATTATATATTATTATCTATTATATATTATTATTATTATTATTACATATTATTACATATTATATATATATATGTTATATTATTATTGGTTATTATTAGCTATTATTATTATCTATTATTATTATTATTATTATATATATATATTATATTATTATTATTATATATATTATTACTATATTATTATTATATTATTATTATTATATATATATACATATATATATATTAGCAAATATTATTATTACATATATTATTATTATATACATATTATATATATATATATATATATATATATATATATATAGAATAATTATATGTTGTAAGAAGTAAATAAATAGAGTGATAAAATATCGAATTCTTTGTTATTCCTTCTGAATTCCTTCAACAGCACTACAATTTGTACAGTCACAGTGGCTATAGTAAGAGGTGCGGTGCGGTGCGGCGCGGTGCGCTTTTGGTGCGGTGCGGTGCGCCAAACCATGGTACTGGTGCGGTGCGGTGCGGTGCGCCCAAGTTTAAAAACTCGTGGTGCGGTGCGGTGCTGGTGCTGCTACAGCTGGTGGTGCGGTGCGGGTGCGCAAAATACCGGTGCTCAAGCCAACCCTCTAATATATACAAGAGTTATGTTATTAAGTTATTACAGCAGCATATATATATATATATATACATACAGAAGCAATGAAGAAGGATGTACATATATATTATGTGATATGTTTGTTGCTAGATATAAATATATATATATTTACATTTCGTCCATCCACCACCTTCCATGTCAATGCACAGCTTGTAATCGTCTTGGTAGTGATGAAATTGCATTCTCCATTGTCGTGTAATTTCTTCTCACATATTCCCAAGATCTGCGAGCATGATCTTCCATAGTTCTTCTATTTCTTTCTTCTTGGGGATCCCAGTCTCTTACGATTGATGCCCACACATTTTCGATCGGGTTCAGATCGCAGGCTTTACTTGGCCATGCGAGAACTTCAATCATGTGCTCATTTTCGGCAAACCACTCCTGAACCCGTCTTGCTCTATGAATTGGACTATTATCGTGAACATATACAATCTTTTGTGGGTCAGGATATAGATATGCTCTAACAGAGGGCATAAA
>JABUQX010145233.1:0-2500 GCA_015478945.1 Trachelipus rathkii | reverse complement strand
ATATATATATAAAAATGTAGTGACGTCTATATCCTGATATAGTTATATATAAAAAAAAAAAAAAATATTATATATATATATATATATATATATATATATATATATATATATATATATATATATATATATATATATATATATATATATATATATATATATATATATATATATGCAAAAGTGGGCGGGGCCTCAAGAAAAAAATAAAAAATTATATATAATATATTACATACTATTATTATTATTTTTATTATTATAAAGAGTATTATTATTACATATATATATATGTATTAGTTATTGCATATTATTATTTCTTATTATTATATATGTGCATATATTTTTATTTTAAAAAAAAATGCATATATATATAAAAAGTTATAAAAATCAAGAAAAATAGATTATATATATATATATATATATTATTACATATGATATTCATATTATTATTGTTATATATATAAAGAATATATATATATATATATATATATATATAATAGTTATTATTATATATATATATATATATATATATTATATATATATATATATATATTAGCATATGCAAAAGTGGGCGGGGCCTCTGAAGATAAAAATATTGGACCCAAGCCACTTTCGATATTTGATTATATAGAGGTGGGTGGGAAATATCTGAAGCCGATTGTACGTACTAGAACAAACTCTAGAGTACTTGTACTTGAACAATTTTAGAGTACTTGTACTTGACAAATGCATTTGAACCAAGCCTTATATATATATATATATATATATATATATATATATATATATATATATCTATATATATATATATATATATATAGAAGATATAGAGTAGCATATACAGCATATTATTGTTATTATATATATATATATATATATGTTATTATATTATTATTATTATGTTGCTATATACATATATATTGGTTATTGGGCTGTATAGCAGTTATAGCATAAAGTTATTATATATATATTATTGTATATATTATATTATTATATTAAAGATATATTAATATATATATTTAGCTTTTTGTATATATTTATATATATATATTATTACATATTATTGTTATATTACTATTATATATATATTATATATCGTGGTAAAGCTGGGTAAGGACACCGAAATCGAAGAGATGCTCCTAATTTCACTATTCGCCGAAATAGTGACGTTCTATCATTTTATTGGTAATATTTCAATAATAATTCATTAATTATTGTTATGAATTTGAATTTCATAATTTTGCTTTTAAATACAAACGTTAATAAGTTAGTAATAATAATTTTTTTATATCAGATTATTTTAAAATAGTTTAAAAGAATGAGTTATTAATATTTCAATAATAATAATAATAATAATAATAATAATAATAATAATAATAATAATAATAATAATAATAATAATAATAATAATAATAATAATAATAATAATAATAATAATAATAATAATAATAATCATAATCATAATAATAATTAATAATAATAATAATAATAATAAAAATAATAATAATAATAATAATAATAATAATAATAATAATAATAATAATAATAATAATAATAATAATAATAATAATAATAATAATAATAATAATAATAATAATAATAATTATTATTATTATTATTATAAATTATTATATTGGTAGAGATTTCAACACTAGGTTTTTGAAAAAAATTTGAAATCTAAGTTTTAAAATATTTTTAAAATAATTGTTCAAAATAAAATTATCTATATACTATTAATTTTAAACATGCAATTTTTGTCCCCTGCATTTTCGACGTTTTATTTTGCCCATAAATATCGATATATCGATATTTTATTGAAATAATTATATACAATTACATATAAATATATACGATTATATACGATAATTAATTTTATCTACATCGAATATTCCTATAAAATAACGAAATATATATAAAAATAATATACAATAATTAATTTGGAGCTTCACAGAAAATTAAAATTAAAATTAAAATAAACAAATTTTAGTTTCTATAAATAAATATTAAAGACTATATATAAATAAATAAATAAACATATTTGAAAAAAAAATATGAATATATATATATATATATATATATATATATATATATATATATATATATATATATATATATATATATATATATATATATATATATATAAAATATTTTTCAGATGTATTGAGATATATATATATATATATATATATATATATATATATATATATATATATATATATATATATAATATTGTTTATGTGAGATGTGTGACCCGCGTTTCTCTGAGTCATGAAATTTTAGGTTATCTATTTACATTTTTGTTTAAATTTTTCATGTCTAGGGTAAAAAAAAATTATATAAATCTCTACTGATTTTAGTAAAGGTGAAGCAGTTAAAATTTAAATTTACTTTCCTTTTATAATTAATAGTTTAATATATATATATATTGAAGTAGTGAAAAACGTGCGAAAGCGTTTCTAATGATAAATGCGAAAACGGCTAAACACCCAACTAGCGAACGAAGTACAAC
>JABUQX010145232.1:32500-35479 GCA_015478945.1 Trachelipus rathkii | reverse complement strand
TATATATATATATATATATATATATATATATATATATATATATATATAATATATATATATATATATATATATATATATATATATATATATATATATATTAGCATGTGAAAAAATAATTTTAATGTTATATATAAAGTACTACATCTTACTAAATTAAACATTTTAAGAATACATAAGATTAGTAAAATAAACTAATGTATTTAATGATAATAAATATAATCAAATATATTGCTTAATTTAATTAATAGTAGGTCAAAACATTCTTAAAACTAAAGAATCTTTAACAAAATAAGATAGTGATTACAAGGGCATACGCAGAATTTTCCCAAATACATTGAAAATAAGTCATTTTTTCCAAACACTGTCAGCCAAGGGTTGACGGCATATATTGACATAGCATTTACAAATTACATTTACCTCTTAAAATATATGTTAAACTTGAAATTATGATTATATTTCAAAACAAAAGTTACGAAATTACAAAGAAAATTACAGAATCTAGTCTTATATTTATCTTACGATTTATGTACTTGAAGTAGTTGGTACTACGACATTAGACGTCGTGGATTTGCAGAAAAATTTTCGACAACTGCCAATTAAATTTCAGCTTTCTTCTCTAAAACTAATTTTCTGTGAAAACTCAAGAGACAAAGTCCATTCAACCTGGATTCGGTCATCGTCGACCTTGTCCATGTTTTAACTCTTCTCAAAGTGTTGAATGTTCTTTCAATTGTGCTTGTCGAACATGGTTGAGCTATTGATATAAGTAAGGCATTTTTAATTATTGGGAAAAATGCCGTTGCTTCCTTGATCACTTCAACTATTTCCAAATTTTTTAGTTCCTCACGGTCGAGCTTCTTCTCCCTCCAATTCACATACCAGAGTTCAGCCTCACATTGAAGTCCTCTCAGTTCATAAAAGTCTTCAAATACTTTGATTTTCTCTTCAAATTCCTTATACGCAAGGGCAAGCATCAGCGACGGATGAAATAATAAAAGAGAAAAAGCTGGTGAATTCTCTTCCGAGAATCTGCTCTCCAAGGAAACTGTAAAAGAATCCAGGTATGGTATTAGAATAGTCCTCATCCAATATTCTTCATCGGTGGTAGCAGGAGGATTCGAACGATGTTTCTGGCGATCCACCACTCTTGGTGGCTGAAGATCAATCATAAGATTTTCAGCTATCTGCTTTACCCTAAAATAAAAATCTATAAGAATATTTATGGAAGTTTAAACAACTTTGAGAGACTAACTTTTTCTCCTAAAGAGACCGCCACATTTGTTTTTTTTATTTTTCATTATAATTTTTTTAGAGTAAATCCTGTGTTTTTTTTATAAAAATCGGGGGTGAAGCCTCTCGGAGCTACTATTACCTATTATTATTATTATTATTATTATTATTATTATTATTATTATTATTATTATTATTATTATTATTATTATTATTATTATTATTATTATTAGTAGTAGTAGTAGTAGTAGTAGTAGTAATAGTAGTAGTAAAAATGTTATGAATCCTGATATATACAAATACTTCAATTTGTTATTAGCACACTCATCATCAATGTCAGCTAAGGTAATCTTCGAAGATAACTGAGACGAGATGTCCACCTCTGAGAAAGAAATAATATAAATTTTCCATTATATTTAAAAAAAAAACTAATTTTCTTAACACCAATATTATGTACTGCCTATTTGCTGCAATTGAAGGGACAAGTCCAAAGTTTACCCTATAATATAGGGTAAACTTTGACAAGTCTCAAATGAAATTAATGGCCATATATACGAAGAAAATTAAGTTCATATAATGCTTAAAAGTTAAAACTTCTGTTTCTTCAGTGTAATAAGCGTCATAAAACCACAATTTATCATCATTGTTTAGTGCAGCTTTTTGTTGAGCTGAAAGACTCAAGTCTCCCAAATGGAGTTAAATGAGAAAATTCGCGATGTAAGTTTAGTCCACACATCTTTTAAAATTCATTTTCTTTTCACAGTCAATAAGCGACTAACTCAAAACTCAAAATCAATTTTATTTACAGAATCATCGCTCGAATGAGAAACACTAGAAACATATACCAGCTAGTCATTCTGTGATAGTTATCGTTTATCATTAATAAACTATAGGTTTAAAGTGAGATAGCACTCTTTCATGTTGTTTGCATTAACCTCTTAAGGGTCCATGCACACACCCACCCACACATCTACACACACACACACACACACACACACACACATATATATATATATATATATATATATAGATATATATATATATATATATATATATATATATATATATATATATATATATATATATATATATATATATATTTATATTTATTTTTTTATATATATATATATATATATATATATATATATATATATATATATATATATATATATATATATATATATATATATATATATATATATATATATATATATATATATATATATATGACAAATTCTATTTAACGGCCACACGGAACGGGAGGTCGGATCAAAAAAATTTCAGGTAACCTCTATGATACATAAATAGATGTTCTAGGGGCGAAATGAATTTTTTTCCTATGTTCTAGGGGTGAAATGAGGTTAGGTTAGGTTGTTAGGTAAGGTTAGGTTAGGTCAGGTCAGGCAGTCACTAGGAAATTTTTTTTTCATTTCGTATAAAAAAAAAAAAAAAAAGATTTAACTACCCTTAAAAAATCATTTTCTTTTATGTTTGACCGCTCAACACCTTAACCTTTCAATACATTTTATTCAATTAAGAATGTCGCGCAAGAAACTAGATCCAAAAACAAGCAATAACAAAAATTTTTATTTGCATTAAATAACTTTCAATTCTCCCCTAAAAATGTTTAATTTTAATTAAACTTTAGTTTTATATACAGTACATTTACTAATTTACAGTATTACCGTGTGGCCGTTAAGTAACTTTTACATATATATATATATATATATATATATATATATATATATA
>JABUQX010145232.1:25000-27500 GCA_015478945.1 Trachelipus rathkii | reverse complement strand
TATATATATATATTATATATATATATATATATATATATATATATTATATATATATATATATATATATATATATATATTACTATTATTATTATTATTATTATTATTATTATTATTATTATTATCATTATTATTATTATTTATTATTATTATTATTATTATTATTATTATTATTATTATTATTGTTATTATTTTTAATTATTATTATTATTTTATTATTATTATTATTATTATTATTATTATTATTATTATTATTATTATTATTATTATTATTATTATTATTATTATTATTATTATTATTATTATTATTATTATTATTACTTATAAAGTATATGCACTTTAAAAAATTTTATTGACGAAGTTGAAGCGACTCTATGGCAACTATAATCATTAGGTTCTCTAGTGTCCATTTTTGTAGCTTTTTAAAAAATATCCCATCAAGTTAATAACTGAACTTGTTTTGGAGATCTTATTTCTGGTTCTAAAATTGTTTCTATAATATATTCTATTGCTGGATGAGGTTGATTGTATTGTTGGTATTTTTTTCTATTTATTTTAATATTGCGTCATCAGGTAAAATGGCTGACTAACAATGATGTACAAATAATGGTGGTCTTCACAGTGGAAGAGTGTGATTTATGCTGCTAACAAACAGAACAGATGCTGGGAAGGTGTCTTAGGAAGAATCTGTATCTGTAATGGACACTCTGATGAAAAACAAAGGAATACGATTAGGATATTCATATTTATTGGTGATGTTGTTTTGGAGCTTTATATACTGAAAATATGGATTATTTCCGTAAAGTATTGAGACAAGCCGCTACTCGTTTCAATCAGTTCAGAGATAATTTTTAGTTTGTTCGGAGTGGTAAAACGCCCCTGTAATTTGATTGCTCACGTACCTATTGTTGAGAAATACATGAAGGATGAATTTATGACTCGAAGGGGAATAGTTTTGTGAGAGTAACACAGCATGCTAAAGGGACACTGACTCATCTGATTCTGATACACATAAGAAAGTGGACCATAATTGATTTTGATTTATTGTTGATGGGACTGGTGAACCCAGAATGCTGAGGAACTGCCTCATAGTATTCGGCTGAACATTCTTCTCCTGGTAACATAGGTTTCAAACACATGTGGACCCGGAGCACAAGGGAGTGACGTTGTAGGAAGAGGAATTTCTGCTGTTCTAGCTTTATTCTCGCTATGCCAATAACCATAGTTTTGATTGGTTGAGAAAGTATCAGGTCTTTTAACTGTGTTTGGTAATGTATGTGAGACAGATTGTAAGAATGGAACTGATGAAAACTAGATGAACTGTGCAAACCTGGTTCTTTGCGATGGTCCCCTTGCGTTTGACACTCCAGAAACGTTTGAATTGCTTTCTTACCCACTGAGGGAATTAAAATTCTCGGCTGGAATGTTTGCATAGTTTGATACTTTTTCAAAGTGCTTAAGTTTGAACTGTTCAGCGCTCTTTTCAAACTATTTATATATCTCCTGTTTTAAGGATCACTGTATCTTTTCTCTTGGCAATACTCATTATTTCGCATTGCTTCTTGATAAAAGGCTCTTTCTATCATTAAAATATTTTGCTCCTGACTGAGGAAAATAGTTACTTGATGATGAGACATTAGAGTCTGAGGTTCAGATACAGTCATTACATTAGGAATTTGATGTCTTACAGCCAGGATGTTGGACTCTTGTTGTGGTATCCGTGGTGAAAGAAGCATTTTCCCACCAACAATTTGTTTTAGAGCAGAATAAGGCAACATTTTCACCATTTCCATTAATACCTTTTGGTAGCTTGATCGTTTTTCTGCTAATTGGCATGGCAGAATCAGAGATGGAATTTCTCAATCAGTCTTCTGGAACTGTTATTATCTTTGGTATCTAAAGAACCGCTTTTGATTTTCGTTGCACTCTTACCAAAAAATTCTCCTTCTGGACAGTCTGCATTATTTGAATTGTTTCCACAGAAGTTGGGACACGTCCAATTTCCTGAGAAGTTGATTTAATAGTAGGAGGTTCTTTGGTGCTTAAAACAGACTTTGAATTCTTAGCATGACTCAGAAAAAAGGAATGATTCAATTCTTTCCAAGGAATTTGACATCTCTAACTACCACCAGGATACGAATCTCTTTTTACGAGTGTCATAATCTGCTTTTTTCCAGTGTCGAGATCGCAACAGGGTAGTATTTGGGCCAGAGAATTCACGTTCAGCAATATTCATTTTCATTTCTTTGGTGGATTTCACTTCTTTTAAATTTTGATTTTGATAATTCTCAGATGAATCCGTACTTATTTCACTTTGTCAGAGGTTTGAATAAACATTTATGTCTCCATGGATTCCTAGAAGAGGTCCTGTTGACCTCTTTTTGATATATCATCACTGTTGGAGATGAATCAGTTGAAACGTTTTTATTATCCTCTGAAGAAACGTATCCATCTGATAAATCTATCACAAGAGGTTTGCAGTCCAGTAAACCCTGTCATCGAC
>JABUQX010145232.1:7500-12500 GCA_015478945.1 Trachelipus rathkii | reverse complement strand
AAATCAGTAAATCAATAGAGGTGTTACATAGCAACAAGGGGATTAGTATGCTTTTGTTTTACTGTTTTACTGCTTTAACTCATGTTTTACTGCTTTAACTCATGTTTTACTGCTTTAACTTTCTGCTTTACTGCTTTAACTCACATATTTATTAACATTACATACCTTAAAGCAGTAAATCAGTAAATCAATAGAGGTGTTACCTAACACCTAAGGGATTAGTATGCGTTTGTTTTACTGCTTTACTGCTTTAACTTTCTGCTTTACTGCTTTAACTTTCTGCTTTACTGCTTTAACTCATATACATTACATACCTTAAAGCAGTAAATCAGTAAATCAATAGAGGTGTTACCTAACACCTAAGGGATTAGTATGCTTTTGTTTTACTGCTTTACTGCTTTAACTTTCTGCTTTACTGCTTTAACTTTCTGCTTTACTGCTTTAACTTTCTGCTTTACTGCTTTAACTCATATGTTTTACTGTTTTAACTCATATATTTATTAACATTATGTTTTTTATTTTGTTTTAATACTTTTTATTTATTTTATTATTTTTATTTATTTTTATTATTATTTTTATTATTTTTATTTTTTATTTTTTATTATTATACTTTAGTGTTATTTATTTTATGCCTTTTATTACACTTAATATCATTACATTCACTATAACACTTATGCACACATTCACTATGACACTTATACACACACATTCACTATGTCACTTTTTTTACATTTACCCATAGACACTTACATTTACACTTATACACATGCGGTCACACACACACACATACACAGAATTACTTACACTCACACACAGATTTACTTACACACGCAGATTTACTTACACTCACACAGATTTACTTACACTCACACACAGATTTACTTACATTTACACTTACACACACACACACACACACACACACACACACACAGATTTACTTACACTCACACACAGATTTACTTACACACGCAGATTTACTTACACACATAACGTATAATTTATTAAAACATTTTGTTTTAATTAAGCACGTATAGCTAAAATTATATCAAAGTTTCTTAAAACTTCTATAATAAATCAATCATTATCCTTGAACAAAGAATTTATTATTAACTGTTAATACTTTTTGTTTATAAATTTTATAACTATCAAGTTTTAAAATAACTTTTACTAAAATTTTATGAAATTTTATTAAAAACATATATTTTACGTACCTTAAAGCAATAAATCAGTAAATCAGTAAGACCAGCACCTAGCACCCCTCTACATCAAGCTATGCCACGTTTTGTTCTATTGACTTACTGCTTTACATCATCTTTAGCCATGTAATAAGTATAAAAATAACAAAATAAGTTCTTCTCTGCTAACATAACATGTATTTTATTAAAATCATTCTAAGTTTTTATTTAAAAATAACAATTATTCACTTACATTTATATTATTCACTCGAAGTTAACTAAAAATATTTCAAAGTTTTTTTAAATAATTCGGATTTTCTTTATTATTATTATTATTATCTATGTACATTGACAATCCATCAGGAGAAAACACAACAACCCACACTCCTTACAGATACGAAACTGACCTCTCTCTGTAAAATGTGTTGAAATAACTACTTTAGGCCTAAATTTAGGATAATCCTTTTTGTATCCCGGGGCGATTTAAACCTAATTCCAGGTCAAAATATATTTCAAACTGACCTTTTTCTGTAAAATGTGGTGCAATAACTACGTTAGGCCTAAATTTAGGCCTAAATTTAGGATAAGCCTTTTTGTAGACGGGCTAATTTAATCCTAATACCAGGTCAAAAGGTAATTCCAGTATAGACAAGAATCATTGTTATTATTATTTTTATAAATATATTTCAAACTGAAACATGCTGGATCGGTAAGATCCTTTAAGCAGGTAAGAAGGAAATGTTTTCCTTACTTGTGATTGGTCGGAGTAGTTTTCCCCTAGTTCATAAGCTAACCACCAGGGCTCAGCATGAGCCCCACCCGCAAAGGCAGCCAACCCCGCACCCGCTGGTGCGTCCCGCCGCGTCCCGCCCGCCGCGTGCGCCCGCAGGCGCAATATTTCCGCGTTCCCGCCCGCCGCGTGCGCCCGCAGGCGCAATATTTCCGCGTACTCGCCCGCCGTTAGTGTTATTTACTTCAGGCCTATTGTTATTATTATTTAGAACACACATACACACACACACACGCGCACACACACACACACACACACACACACGTACACACACACACATATAACGTATAATTTATTAAAACATTTTATTTTATTATTATACTTCATGCCTATTGTTATTATTATTTAGAACACACATACACCCACACACACACACACACACACACACACACACACACACACACACACACACACACACGCCCACTCACTTACACATATAACGTATAATTTATTAAAACATTTTATTTTTATTATTATACTTAGTGTTATTTACTTCATGCCTATTGTGATTATTATTTAGAACACACATGCACACACACGCACACACACACACACACACACACACACACACACACACACATACACACACACACTTACACATACGCACCCACCCACTCGATATTTTGATGCCTCAACTTTGATGCCTCAGCTTTTGATGCCTCAACTTTGATGCCTTAGTTTTGATGGCTCAACTTTGATGCCTCAGCTTTTAATGCCTCAACTTTGATACCTCAGCTTTTGATGCCTCAGCTGTGATGCCTCAACTTTAATAACTTAGCTTTGGTACCTCAGCTTTGGTGGTTCATCTTTGATGACTCATCTTTAATGGGGTCATCTTTGATACCACCTATATTGATGATTCATCTTATAAACAGTTACACTTACCTTAGACACTTACACTTACACTTATACACACATACACTATATCTCTTATTCACACATACGCACATACACATAGACACTTACGTTCACCCATAGACACTTACACTCACACACACACAATATATATATATATATATATATATATATATATATATATATATATATATATATATATATATATATATATATATATATATATATATATATATATATTTCATTCGCGCGGAAATATTGCGCCTGCGGGCGCACGCGGCGGGCGGGAACGCGGAAATATTGCGCCTGCGGGCGCACGCGGCGGGCGGGACGCGGCGGGACGCGGCGGGACGCACCAGCGGGTGCGGGGTTGGCTGCCTTTGCGGGTGGGGCTCATGCTGAGCCCTGGTGGTTAGCTTATGAACTAGGGGAAAACTACTCCGACCAATCACAAGTAAGGAAAACATTTCCTTCTTACCTGCTTAAAGGATCTTACCGATCCAGCATGTTTCAGTTTGAAATATATTTATAAAAATAATAATAACAATGATTCTTGTCTATACTGGAATTACCTTTTGACCTGAAATTAGGATTAAATTAGCCCGTCTACGAAAAGGCTTATCCTAAATTTAGGCCTAAATTTAGGCCTAACGTAGTTATTGCACCACATTTTACAGAAAAAGGTCAGTTTGAAATATATTTTGACCTGGAATTAGGTTTAAATCGCCCCGGGATACAAAAAGGATTATCCTAAATTTAGGCCTAAAGTAGTTATTTCAACACATTTTACAGAGAGAGGTCAGTTTCGTATCTGTAAGGAGTGTGGGTTGTTGTGTTTTCTCCTGATGGATTGTCAATGTACATAGATAATAATAATAATAATAAAGAAAATCCGAATTATTTAAAAAAACTTTGAAATATTTTTAGTTAACTTCGAGTGAATAATATAAATGTAAGTGAATAATTGTTATTTTTAAATAAAAACTTAGAATGATTTTAATAAAATACATGTTATGTTAGCAGAGAAGAACTTATTTTGTTATTTTTATACTTATTACATAGCTAAAGATGATGTAAAGCAGTAAGTCAATAGAACAAAACGTGGCATAGCTTGATGTAGAGGGGTGCTAGGTGCTGGTCTTACTGATTTACTGATTTATTGCTTTAAGGTACGTAAAATATATGTTTTTAATAAAATTTCATAAAATTTTAGTAAAAGTTATTTTAAAACTTGATAGTTATAAAATTTATAAACAAAAAGTATTAACAGTTAACAATAAATTCTTTGTTCAAAGATAATGATTGATTTATTATAGAAGTTTTAAGAAACTTTGAAATAATTTTAGCTATATTTGAATGAGTAATATAAATGTACGTGCTTAATTAAAACAAAATGTTTTAATAAATTATACGTTATGTGTGTAAGTAAATCTGCGTGTGTAAGTAAATCTGTGTGTGAGTGTAAGTAAATCTGTGTGTGTGTGTGTGTGTGTGTGTGTATGTAAATGTAAGTAAATCTGTGTGTGAGTGTAAGTAAATCTGTGAGTGTAAGTAAATCTGTGTGTAAGTAAATCTGTGTGTGAGTGTGTGTTCTGTGTGTGTGTGTGTGTGTGTGTGACCGCATGTGTATAAGTGTAAATGTAAGTGTCTATGGGTAAATGTAAGTGACATAGTGAATGTGTGTATAAGTGTCATAGTGAATGTGTGTATAAGTGTCATAGTGAATGTGTGTTCTAAATAATAACAATAGGCATGAAGTAAATAACACTAAGTATAATAATAAAAATAAAATAATAAAAATAATAGAAATAATAAAAATAATAATAAAAATAAATAAAAATAATAAAATAAATAAAAAGTATTAAAACAAAATAAAAAACATAATGTTAATAAATATATGAGTTAAAACAGTAAAAACATATGAGTTAAAGCAGTAAAGCAGAAAGTTACAGTAAAGCAGAAAGTTAAAGTAGTAAAAGCAGAAAGTTAAAGCAGAGTAAAGCAGTAAACAAGCATACTAATCCCCAGGTGTTAGGTAACACTTATTGATTTACTGGGATTTACTGCTTTGCTATATGTAATGTATATGAGTTAAAGCGGTAAAACATATAAGTTAAAGCAGTAAAGAAAGTTAAAGCAGTAAAGCAGTAAAACAAACGCTTACTAATCCCTTAGGTGTT
>JABUQX010145231.1:0-20935 GCA_015478945.1 Trachelipus rathkii | reverse complement strand
AGCATAGCTATATATATATTTGTTATATGCATATATATATATATATATATATAAATCTCAATTCATGCCTCTATACGAACACACACACATACATACATACATTACATACATAATCGATTATCAACAATAATATATATATATATATATATATATATTTATTATATTATATATATATATATATATATATATATATATATATATATATATATATATATATATATTATTATTATAGCATATATATATTGGCTGCTGGAGCAAAGCAGTTGAGCGATATGGTTACTGCCACTGCAAACATATATATAGCGGTTGATATTATATATATATATTACATATTATATATAGTTGAAGATATACATACGCTGGCTACAGCAGTTATTCTGCTGAAGCTCACGTGACTTATTCCAATTGAAAACAGTCTTTAAGGTAAAGACTCCTTCATAAAAGGGGGGTCCTTTATCGGAATAAAGATATATGTATATATAATATAAATACATACACTTTATTCAGAACAAAATCAAACGCAATTGTTACTTCAAAAGTCGACCAAAAACGTTTTGTAAATTGGAATAAATAGCACGTATCAGTACCTCACTTTGCTCTCCAAACTGAATTAAAATTACATGTTTCATATTCATACTTCCGCCCTTACCTCGGCACCCGCCTCTTTCTTTCCTTAAGAGAAGTTAGTCGTTCTGGCGTTATAATAGCAGCAAGTTCTGAAAGTTGATAAGTGAAATAAAAGTGGCATTGATAGTGTACTACGCATACAGTTAACGTATATATATATATATATATATATATATATATATATATATATATAGTATATATATATAGTTATTATATATATATATATATATGTATATATATATACACTTACGCATATTATATATATATATATATATATATATATATATATATACCCTTCTACTGCTTTGAGTGAAAGATTTTAGCTAAGTCAGAAAATTAAGAAAAGACTAGTTTATCTTTCTTTGTGATCTTATATATATATATATTATTGATACATTAGTAAAATATATGCGATATATTCGGATACATATATGGTATATAATATATATATAGTTATAATATATATATATATATATATATATATATATATATATATATATATATATATTATATATATATATATATTATTATATTATATATATATATTATTATATATATATATATTATATAAATATATATATACACGCATGCTTTCATGTATATATATATATATGCATATACGATATATATATATATATATATATATATATATATATATATATATATATATATATATATATATATATATATTATATATATATATATATATATATATATATGCCCAAATCCTTATTTTATACAGTTACTCTTTACTCCTTTTATTCTACGTGATGGAATGTTTTTCGTTCGAAACGATTTAGAGAGACGAAGCACTCTCGCTTATATCTAACTTCGAGGGACGAAAACTGGGGAGGTAAAAAGCTCTATGTTTTATATTTTTATTAATAAATGAAAATTAAGGTATTCATGACAAATGCAGATTTTAATTATCTAAGAAAGCCATTTAAAGTATAAAGTAATTTAAATGTTATAAACGAAAGCTTTCAAGATAAAGTTTATTTGTGTGCAAGCCAAAAGCACACAACCAGAAACAATTTAAATGTTCGGAGTTAACACATGCAACAAAATTATTTAATGTTCTAATTTAACATCTAAATATGAGTATCTATTTAGTACCTTATTAATGAAGCACCTTAATTAATAAAAGCATTTCATTAAAGAGTAGATTGTTAATTTAATGTAATATTATTTCTAATTTTCTTTATCAACCTTTGTAGGTTTTTTATTGGTGTTTAGTTTGAGTCACTGCGAAAAGAGTCCTGTGACCCCGCAAAATAAATTGGAATAAATCTACGAGTCTTAATCGACCTTTTGTGAAATCAGAATAATCAAATTTTGATAACTGACGGCCCTAATGCGAGGATTACGAAGACGGAGCTTCTTACGAGTCAGAATTGCAGGCCAACGATTCATTTCTAAACCAATAAACCTCACTCAGTGTCCCCAGCAAATCCCCTTCAGGAGAAGCGGGAGGATCACAAGTAAGAAACTTCATAATGGAGGACTAATCTTTAATCAGATGACCTCATCAGAGCTCTCATCCGATTAAATTTTATATATATAAATATATAATATATATATATATATATATATATATATATATATATATATATATATATATATATATATATATATATATATATATAAGAAGAAGTATATATATATATATATATATATATATATATATATATATATATATATATATATATATATAATAAACTTATAAAAAAAAGTTTATTAATTATGTCCCGGGACATCTAGAAAAACTGATCAGTAATAGTATTAAGAAAATAATAATAATTTTTTATTATTATTATTATTATTATTATTATTATTATTATTATTATTATTATTATTATTATTATTATTATTATTATTATTATTATTATTATTTTTATTATTAATTTACTCACATATGTTAATATTAAGGGTGTTAAATTTATATAAGAAGTATGTTGATACCATTCTATGTCTATGTAATTATGGGAAGGGTCCGATGGTATGTGATAGTGATATTATATAATAAAGCTTCATATTGCAAAGGAAAATTATTAAAGAATTAGGGATAGTGATAATCAAAAATTTAATGAAAATTGCATTCAAATTCTCTTACTCCACTAACTCTTAGCTTTAAAATCTCTCCTTATTCCTTCTATAACCCTTTACTTATATATATATATATATATATATATATATATATATATATATATATATATATATATATATATATATATATATATATATATATATATATATATATATATATATATATATATATTTATTTGTGTGTGTGTGTACATGGAATTACATAACGAACTGAAAAAACGTCGTCAGGGAAGCGGGAAGAAGAAGTAGCAGAAGCAGAGAAGGAGGAGAACGCACTAACACTGCCCCGCACTACATTTGAAGCACGCACAGACGCACGCACGCTGTCACGCACCCAGAGGCCATCATGACACACACACGCGTCATTGCGGACACACAAACACACTCACCATTGTTCCTACCTTCCTCCTCTCTTTCCCACTAGACTTGATACCAAACGGCGTCTCTATGCGCCTTTCGCTAAAAAAATTGATGAAACTTTTTTTTCCTTTGATTATTAATATTAGAATTTTAATTTTAAGTGAATAGATTCGTAATTGATGATTCATTTACAATTAAAAATTGTCAAATGAAAAATTAAAACCTTGTAAAATTAATAATTGATATATATATATATATATATATATATATATAAATAGAGGTATATATATATATATATATATATATATATATATATATATATATATATATATATATAGTTATATATATATATATATATATATATATATATATATATATATATATATATATATATATATATATATATATATAGGGAGAAGTAACCGTCTCTACTCTATATATATATATATATATATATATATATTTCTGGAATCAGCAGGACATAGCGCAGATGCAGTCCAAGGTTCTGGATATCACCAGATTCAGTTTGAAGATATATATATATATATATATATAGCAACGTGAAAGAAGCAGCATAGCAGCATATATATATATATATATATATATATATATATATATATATATATATATATATATATATATATATATATATATATATATATATATATATATATATATATATACAGGCGAATTGAATTTTTCAGATAGTTTTTTTTTTAATGAATTCGATTCAACATTCATCCCTGATGAGATATAGAGTAAATTCATCGAGGAAAAGTCATAAGTAGTAGCAAATAACTACGGTCGGTAAGAAAAACTTTTGCATTTTTTTTTTTACGCAAATTTGCAAGCATTTCTATATTTTATGCAAATTTTAAGTGAGTGATTTTCTTAGATAGCTTTGCATATATATATATATATATATATATTATATATATATATATATATATATATATATATATATATATATATATATATATATATATATATATATAATGTTATATATATATGTAGGGCAATATATATATATATATATATATATATATATTTTTTATATATATATATATATATATATATATATATATATATATATATATATATATATATATATATATATATATATATATATATATATTAAGGTGTGCGGTAAACGTAACAGTGCTTAATATCGTATATAGCGACCGCGTTGCATGTTTTAAGTGACCGCGTTAAGATATTTTGTTCCACTTTAGTGATTAATTTTAAGTAGTAAGGATGGCGGATGGACTAGATCTAAACCAAAGGGAGAATGAAAATGCAAATGAAGAGTCGGAGAGAGATAATGAAAATCTTGAGTTAAATGAAGGAGATAACGCCCAAGGACAAGAACACGAAGGTCAAGGGGGGGTAGCGATGTGCTTGTTGCCCAGGGAGGCTCACCTCCCCAAGGGACCCCTCCAGCACCAGTTTCTGATCCGAGAGTCGGCCAAAATCCTTATCACGCTCTTCTGAGGCAACCCCCCCAAGGGATTAGAGAAGAAGAACCTCCAAGGAGAGAGGACCATCCCCCCTATTACCTGAAGACAGCCACAGTGGACAGCACTCTGGATTCGCAATTGATGCCGATTACTGCACAAGGTGCCATTAAGAAGAAGAGTCGCGTAAACTGGGGTGGTACGGAACCTCAGACACCGAACCCCAATAAATGGGAAGGTGCAGAAAGAACCGTAGACGCTCTACAAGGGTTAGAAGACCCACTATTGAATCCTGATCAGTTTATAAGACCAGTTCTTCCACCTGCTGGGCACAACGTGGCAGCACCGCCACCGAGCCTCCCTCTAGGAGGGACAACAGGGCACCGCATGGCTGCACAGCCACCGAACCAACCCCTAGGAGGGACAACAGGGAACAACACCCAAATGCATGCCCCAGCAGAACAGAACAACCTGTATTATGGTGGCCACCCACAGGGTGCACCCCATCCATCTTTTCAGTATAGTGGTATTCAGTACAGTGGTACTCCACCAGGGTATACCCCTATGCCTAACCAATCGTATTCTTATCCCGGAATGTGGAATGGATATCATTATATGCCTCAAACACAAGGAGTCCCCGTCTATCAAGCAAATCTATTTACACCTGCTCTGCCTGAGGTGCCAGAAGCCCTAAAACTTTACGGTAAAAGTTTAAAGACCAAACTCTGGCGTGGAATTCAATATGATGAGTATGTTATTTCATTGAATGAAAAGCTCAGTGCTTTAGGTACATTAACGGAAGAACAAAAGATCACTTTTGCCAGGTCAGCCATTACATCAGATTTAGATAGTGAAGCTAGGCATTATTTGCTCCATGACCCCATTTTCTCTCGATTTAAAAGATTAGAGGATTTTTTGTCACAATTAAAGACCTATTTACAACCGGAAGATAAAAGAAATGTTTTCGAATTTTGGTTGGAATTTGTGGAATACAAAAGAGAAAAGGAGCAACTTTTTACAGATTTCATCGTAGGATTAAAAAGTAAGCTTAGAAAGTACCAAAGTCGGATGTATGACCTCGACAAGGAGGCAATGTTTAATTCTAAACATATAAAGGTAATGATCATCGGTAAGATCATGCAGAATGTCTCAGAGCGCAGGGATGGTGAAAGATTGAAGGAAAAAATATTGCAAACATTTGATACAGAAATGAGTCTAACTGAACTGTTAGAGAAATTATGTCAAATTTCGAAAGGTGCTTTATTGAGAATGGATAACAAAAGACAACCGGAACTCCGCACCACAAAAGTGTTCATGGCCCGAGACGAACGGGAAGATAGGCAGAAGTCAGAGTACAACAACTCTTACAAGAAAAATAAAGAGTCTGTCCACAAACCAAGATATGAGGATAGGAAAAGAGAAGAGATGAGATCGACTAATGTTTCCCGGAAGAAGACGGATGAGGCAAGATCAGAGCAAACTCCACGAAAAAACAGAGGAATACTTAGAGGAGTGACTGAACAAGAGTTGAAAGAAAACCACGTTTGTTTTTCATGTGAAGTTATCGGTCATTCGTCGAGAGCCTGTCGCTGGGAATTGCCCTATTGCCGGGTATGCAAAGCTTATCACAAAAGGGGCTCGCAACCCAGGTGCAGAGATGCTCCTTCATGGAAACCCTCTTCCGGAGAAAACCAAATGTTCATTCCATACAACAGCAAAGTTGATATGGAAAAGGGCATGAAGGCCCAGAAACCAGAGCGTTTCACTACGGACAGGCGAGGGCCCAGGACCTTCACGAAGAAGAAAGAAGGATACAAGCCCTCCGGTGAGAAAAAGAACACTAGAGTCTATGTGGCAGAAGGCCAGCGAAGAGAAGAGGAAGTGGAAGAAGAAGAAGAAGAAGAAGAAGAAGAAGAAGAAGAAGAAGAAGAAGAAGAAGAAGAAGAGGAAGATAAGTCCCTAGATAGAGAGCCCTTCCTCTCCGAAGAAAGATCAGAAAGAGAAAATTTTCGGAAAGTGGCAAAGGCTGGAAGACAGTAAAAAGAAAAATTAAGAAAGGATATGATAAGTGGGTATTTAATAAAGAGAAAGATAAAAAAGTTGCCCAAACATTTTTTCAGGAAAGTGTTGAAAAACCATACAAACTGGGACACCATTTCTATGCTAATGTCCATCTTACTCCCTCAATAGGTAGTAAGGAGGCTCGAGCATGCGTCTTATTAGATTGTGGCAGTAGTATCTCCCTCATAACACCCAAGCGGTTAAAAGAGTTAGAAAAAGAAGGTAACTTCAAAGTACCGCTCCGAAAAACCGACCTGGTGGTGCAAGGGGTCGATAATAACCCAACTAAGTTAAGAGGGGAGGTGCAGTTGTACCTCCGCATGCATGAAAAATATTACCTCACTACTTTCCAAGTGAGCGAGGTACAGGGGGAACCCAGTTGGGCCATATTGTTGGGGAACAACATTTTATCTAATTTACCCATCACTTTGAATATGTTTTCTTCAAAAATGTCTATCCACGAGGAAAAAGAGATAGATATACCAGTCTTTGCCAAATACGGTATTTATTTAGTCAGAGAACGCACAGATGGGAGCCTTAGACAAATAAAGGACTCCCCTCTGCCCAGGAAAAATCCGCCCAAGCCATCAGTGCCTAAAGGGGGAAAAAGTTGTAGATATTCTAAGCATTTTAGGGATTCTAATCGAACTTTAAGACACTTAAGCCAAACTGAACAACCAGTTGCGAACCAATACTTTCCACAGGAAAGGCGGACAACCCTGTCAGCCACACCCAACCGCGTCGCGAACGGTTATTTCCCACAGGAAGAAGAAGCAACTTTGTCAGTAACGCACCCAAATAGGCCATCCGCGCCTCAGGGAAGTGAAAGAAGTTCTGCATCGTACGGTACCGCTCGAGCCCAGTCGAATCAAGTGATAAGGAGAACGGAGCAAGAAGAGGAAGAAATCCTAGCCTCCCCTCCTCACAGTCCTGCGCCCAGAGGAGCCAAGCCAAAACATAAGCACACTTCTACTAAAAAAGAAAGTTCGATTCAATCGGAGAATTTACAGGCTTCAACGAACCCTGACCCTAACCAAAAGGAACATTTAATGATCGATGAAGACATTGTAATCGATTTAAGGGTGATTGAAAACACTATACTACCAAGCAACTCATATGGGTACATAAAGGTTAGACCTGAGACTCAGGATGATTTTGAATTGGAGCGGAAGTGTATCATGACCCCAGCTCTCTCCAAAGGACCACTGTATATTGCAAACACAGTCAGTCCCGTAAGGAATAACAACAGAATTGTGCTCAGCTATATTAATTTGAGTGACCAACAATTTCATTTGAAAAAAGGGATAATTTTAGGTAACCGTTATCCACTAATTAGCAAATCAGCTGAAGAAAGCCCAGACATAAGCGGACACAAGCGTGTAGTGTCAGCCAATGTAGCCACATGCTCCAAAGGTCTTTCTAAGACAGAGCTAAGGCAGGTATACCGAGAAATTATCGAAGCAAAGATGTCAAAAGAAGATGCTGAGAATAGCGTACTAGAGAAACCAGAATACTTGGAAGATCTACTGAACCTTTTGATGGAGTTTCATGATGTACTAGCACTCGACGATGATGCTGTCCCGGTCTGTCCACTTCAGAAATTTAAAATTGAACTACTCCCTGATGCCCCTAAAGTCATCTTTCGTAAGCAATATAGACTACCTCATAGGTACTTGCAAGATATCGATGATTTTACAGATGCAGCGTTGGAAAAGGGATATATCAAGGCTTGTTACAGCCCACATTCTTCACCATTACTGGTAGTGGCAAAAAAGAACAGCTCAAAGCCTAGGGTATGCGTTGACTATCGCTACCTCAATTCTTACAGCATTCAGGACGTCTTCCCTCTTCCATCCATTGAGGAGATATTAACCTCCCTAGGGGGCAATGCTGTTTTTACCTCAGTAGATCTCCTCGATGCATACAATGCGTTAGAAATAGAGGAAGAGACGCAAAAGTTAATGGCATTTAGGACCAGAAAAGGCCTCTTTTGCCCCACTCGCCTCATGTTCGGCCATAAAAATGCCCCAAGTGTGTACGCGCGCGCCATGATCATCGCCTTAAACCACCTTCTAGGGCCCGTAGCACAAGTCTATCTTGATGACGTACTAGTGCTAGGAAAGAACGTTCCCGAACACTTCGAAAATTTGAGAAAAGTACTGACTGCTTTTAGAGAAAACAATTTGAGGGTAAAACTGTCCAAATGTAGCTTCCTACAATCATCAGTTTTATATCTAGGATTTAAGATAGGTAGAGATGGAATCAGTCCTGATCCTGCGAAAGTCGAAACAATGAAAAGTTTCATCCCTCCGACAAATGTCAAGGAGACACAGTCCATCCTTGGTTTCTTCTCGTACTTCCGTTTTTTAATAGACAATTTCGCAGTCGTTGCACAACCACTGTATGATTTAGTAAAGAAGAATGTCCCCTTTGTATGGACGAAAAAACACCAAAAGGCATTTGACACTTTGAAAGATAAATTGGTGGTACAACCACAGCTCACTTTCCCTGATTACAGCAAAGAATTCTTCGTGAATACAGACGCGTGCGATTACGGAATAGGGGGAGTGTTGTACCAGCTTACAGACGACGGGAAAGAGAAACCCCTTTCCTTCGTCTCCCGAGTACTCAGAGGTAGTGAGAAGAATTACGATACGATAGAGAAGGAGTGCCTGGCCGTAGTGTTTTGCTTGCAAAAGTTCAAAAACACTGTATTCGGCTATAAGGTCACCATTATCACTGATAATCAACCCCTTTGTTTCATCTTCCGCAATAAGCAGCAGACTGGAAGGCTAGCAAGATGGAACTTGTTCGTAAACAGTTTCTCCCCCACTATTGTCTATAAAAAAGGTAAAACAAATATCCCGCCGGATTATTTGAGTAGACACCCAGCACCTAACGTTTTTGTAATGAAAGCTGTGTTAGAAAACAAAGGTGATTTACCTCGAACAGACTTTGTCCTGAGTAGGAAAACCTTCATAAGAGAACAAGAAAAATGTCCAAGATTAGGTAAAATGATGAAATGGGTTAAAGAAAACCCAAAAACCTATCCACACATTCTTATTAAAGGTGTCTTATACTACGCCACACAAAGCGAACCTTATGTCATACAGGTCCCAGACAGTATGATCTACACGGTGATAGACCAATGCCATGCCTCGCTGGGCAGCGGACATGGAGGGCCTGTAAGGACAGAAAAGAGAGTGAAGGAAAAGTACGCTTTTCCCCACTTAGCAAAATTGGTGAAAGAATATTGCAACCAATGTGTATCATGTGCTAGAGTAAAAGGTCGAAAACCTCCAACAGCAGAGATAAACAGATGGCCTTTGCCCTACACACCCTTTTCACGCGTCCATGTCGACAGTATTGGAAAACTCCCCACTTGTACCGAGTCAGGAGCCAAATATATACTAGTATTCCGTGATGTTTTGACGCGTTACGTCGAACTAGTGCCTTGTAAAACTAGGACAAGTAAAGAATTTGCCCGAGCACTGCAAGAAAGGGTCATATGTAGACATAGTCCCCAACTTCTTGTGTCCGACAATGCCCAAGAGTTCACAAGCCAGGTGTTTAAGGACTTGTGCAAGGCCTGGAGAATAAAAAAGGTAGAGATCTTGCCTTACAAAGCATCCCAGAACGGAGTTGTGGAAAGAATCAATGCTGATATTGAGTCTTTCCTACGACACTATGTCAATGACAACCACAAAGATTGGGATAAATATCTGAGTTTCGCCCAAATCGCGATAAATTCCGCTTATAATCGATCTATCGGTTCCTCCCCACATTTCCTCTTGCACGGCTACATAAAAAGAGTTCCTTACGAAATGCCCGATTATGTTTCTCCTTTTGTAAATAAGCCAGAGAAAATGAGGTTCATTTCAGATGAGGTGGATGTGCTGATAGAAAGAATCGATAATATAAGAGATTTGGCCAGAGAAAGGTTGGAGGAAGAAACAACTAAAACGTTGGAGCAACAACATAAGAAAGCAAAGCAAAGAGAATTCAAAATCGGAGACTACGTTTTCATCCGAGCAGTCAAGAAGCCTCATCATAGTTCAAAACTATGTCCCAAGTTTGAAGGGCCATATATTGTCCGATGTTTGAGAGGACCAAACAAATTGATGGTAATTTGCTTGAGTTCAGGTAAGACTTTCCCTGTCCATGTGGACAATGCCAAAGTAGTTGCCGCAGAAAAGTTTGCAGACACACGGTTCGATTTTACAAACGATGAAGTTTGGAATCCTCACGAGGTTAAAGAGATGTTAAGCTCCAAGGAAGGTGATGAAGCCAAGAAGGATGAGAATGCACCCGAAAGTGATTCAGAAACTGGTTCAGAAGTAGAGGAAGATGCAGAAGACCAACCTCCCACACCAGAACCGTCACCTTCCCGTTATTATTTCCCAACTCCTCCACCACAAACAACCCAGTATGAACACAACCCTCTTCCAGATCCACCACAGCCGTCAACTCAGTTCGAATACAATTCGCCGACAGCTCCTCCACCACAGTCAACGCAGACTAGAAATTATTGGGAAAGCTATCAAGCCCCCATAGAAGAACCTATCCCGGTGGAAACCAGAAGATGTAGCGATGAAGTAGTAGAACAAAAGAGACATAACGACGAAGTTGTAGAAAGAAAGAGATATAGCGATGTAGTCGCAGGAAGAGCACGTGTTGACAAAGAATTCATCTGTTCCACTCCTAGAAATGACTTCATAAGAACACCCTCTCACCCCTCGGGTCAAAGAAGAGAGTTTAGACCATCCTTGTCACCCATACAGCAAGAGATTTCAGTAGATACCCCGGTTAGAGAAATTTCACAGGAGCCACCCGCAAACGAAGGTGAGATATACGGAGCCTACGGCGGATCCCCTCCAAGAATTCCTTCCCCAGAGAAATCTCCCGATGTCCCTGAAAGAGATGGCCACTATCAAATCCCCACTGTTGTAGAATCACCACCAAAGGAAATCATCAGAGATGACAGAAAACAAGACCCGTCTTATAGACCCCACAATTTGTTTTCTGGTCCCAGAGATTCTACTCCAAGAATTACAAGAAGTCAAACAAGGATAAGAGAACAGGCTTTACAACAAGCAGAGGCAAGTGACAACACGAAGACTATAGCGAAGACTTCTGTCCAACCTCCGCCTGTTAAATTGGATCTGAATACAATAGTAAAAGGCGGTAAGACTTACTATCTGCCTCCCGGCTATTAATTCATATCAATTTCTGTATATTCCTGTAAATTTAAGGAGAAATCCTTTAGTTTTGAAAAGATTTTATAGATTTAAGGAGATATTCTTCAAATTCCGAAGATTACACTTTAATTTTAAGTGGATACACTTTAATTTTAAGAAGATACTTTAGATTTTAAGAAAATTGAACACACATATGCACTCGCATCTGTTCATTTATTAGTTTGGATTAGATAAAAAAGATCGATCATAGTTTAAGTACATTAGTTTGGATTAGAACTTCAAGATTGAAGATGAACTCTAATTTTAAGTGGATACACTTTAATTTTAAGACAATATTGGACATACATTTTGCATAGCATTTGTGTACCTCTTGTCACCTAGTATTGTAGAAATATTAGTCTGGATTAGAAATTTTTTTTTAGATGGATTAGGAATCAACGATCGTTTTAGCTTAAGTTCCTTAGCCTGGATTAGAAATGTTAGAATTATGTTAGTTTTATCTTGACTTACACAGTCACATTAGATTAAAATTATTCATCATTTATATTTCTGATTATTTTTTTTATGCTACAAAAATTTTAAAGAATACATTTCACTCCAGAGGGGGGACAGCGCGATTTTTTAAACAAAAAATACTAGAAAAAAGAAAAATGGAAATTTTCCTAAAAAAAAAAGAAAAAAAATAATAAGAAACTTAGAATAAGTAAGAAATTTAATAACGTTAAGAGAAATCTAAAATAATTAAGTAAGTAAGTAACTAAAATAATTAATTAAGAATTAAAGAAAAACTAGAATCCATAAGCATTAAGTAGTAAATAGCATCTAAATGTAAGAATTTTACTAACAACTTTATAACTAAAAAATCATTTAGGTTAGAAAACGCAAACAATTTGCTTAATTAATTATTAAGTTCCAATTTCAAAATTTAATCACATTTGATTAGGCGACCTTGTAATTATTCTGAAAACAAATATTTCAATATGATTAAAATATTTCAGAAATGGAATTCGAAATGATCTTGTTTCTACTCACCATCCTAACGACATGTCAAAGTATCATAGTGAAAGAAAACGAAGAAACAAAGATTCTGCCTGGTTTGGTTTTATATCGCACCGGTGAAGTAAGTTTTATAGAAGGATATTTAGATCTAATCGTTTCATTAGAATGTCCCTCAGACGTAAAAGAAACCGTCATCAAAACAACCAAGCTAGTAAACAACATCAAAGATTCATTCTTACCAACGTTCGAAGCCACATTTCTGAATGTTTCAATCGCACAAAGGGCTCATCAATGGGAATTTAAACTAATGACCATTCGAGTAAAAGTTCTAGCCCAGAAATTAAATGAAGTGAGTTACCTTGGATCTCAGCACGATCAAAAAAGAAACGAGCTGCTTTTGAGTTCGGAGGAGACGTCCTCAACATTCTTTTTGGTACGGCTACAGATAAGCAAGTAAAGCTCCTTAGGAAGAAAATTAACATCTTAGGAAACTACGCTTCTACATCAAATCTACTCATTACCGAACTGAAAGAGCAATTAAAGGCAAACACTCGCACTTTAATAAATTTTAGGGATAGCTTACGAAAGTTAATAGAATTCCAAACAAGTCTAAGCGCTACGCATAACATCATAAATCAATTGGGAAGTATCAGGGCATTAGTAAATTTAATCGAACAAGCTATAACCAGTATACACAATATTCACCAATTGGTGATAACCTTCAACTCGCTAAAAGCAAAATTACTAACTCCCAACTTTACTCTCCAATATTCCTCTTACCTTTCATCTTAGAAATGAACAAAGAAACTAAACTGCACACGGTTATACCCCTAGAAACAAAAACATACCAATCCTTCTTGACTTATTCTTGGACTATTCAATCTGCCGCTAGCCCTTACGAACTAATCACTTTAATACCTTTTATCTCAGTGGAGAAATTCACTTCTTATAAACTTATACCTTTTCCTACCCATCTTCCTTTAAATCAATCTCTCGTTCGAGTTATGTACAATGACCCAAACAATTATTTTTTCGTGAATTATGGTCAACGGAAATACACCTATCTAAAAGAATCGGCACATCATCTCTGTCGACACTTAGGCCAACTAGCAGTTTGCCCCCAATCCCAAGTATTAGCTTCTATTGATGATCAGTCTTGTTTGTTAGCACTCATCCTGAATTTTACCAATGACTTTTCACACTGCCCTATCGCAGAGTACAAACCTGTAGAACCCTATACTGTCACTCTAGGACACTTCACTCTTATTTCTTTTTCAGAAAAAACTAGGGCTTCAATCGCATGTGAGAAACCCAACTCCATACAGCATGTGTATGACTATGTCTTTACTATTCCTCATGGATGTGCGTTTATCTCTTCTAAATTTCAATTCAAAAATCCCATCCATCTGGAAAAGAACATAACACTCTCTTCCTTGATTTCTCACTCTGATCATGTTCTGTTCAACTTCCTATCGCATGTTGCTTTACCTAACATCTCCTCTGTTCTATTTCCTAAGTTTCAAGCTCTGAAGGAAATCCATTGGAACCAAAGACTAGATCAGTTAAATCAATCGATGCATCCTTTCACCCCGTATTTTCCGCAAATTAAATTCATCCCATACATCGGAGGAGGAACCTCAGGAACTATCTTCTTCCTCGCGGTTCTTGTCATCGCGTACTTTGTTTGGACCAAGAGAACATACCTTTGTAGGAAGTGCATACCAGTAGTATCGAATCCAGCTGAAAGCATCCCACTTCAGGCAATCCCAACATCTAATGTTCGAATACAACTAGCACCTGAAGATGCACCTCAGGATAGCGCGGTTCAGATCAGATCTCTGTCCCGTTCTCCAACTCCAGCCCAGAGGCTATCCATACTGCCTCGACCTCCTATGCCTCTTCCCAATCCTCGAGCCATCACTGCTGCTGAAGCTCACGTGACTTATTCCAATTGAAAACAGTCTTTAAGGTAAAGACTCCTTCATAAAAGGGGGGTCCTTTATCGGAATAAAGATATATGTATATATAATATAAATACATACACTTTATTCAGAACAAAATCAAACGCAATTGTTACTTCAAAAGTCGACCAAGAACGTTTTATAATTTGGAATAAATGGCACGTAGCAGTACCTCAGTTTGCTCTCCAAACTAAAGTACAATTACATGTTTCAGTCTGTATGCATATTTCCGCCTTCACCTCGGCACCCGCCTCTTCCTTTCCGAAAGAGAATTTAGTCGTTCTGGCGTTATACTAGCAGCAAGTTCTGAAAGTTGATAAGTGAAATAAAAGTGACTTTGATTGTGTAGTTACGCATATAACGTATATATATATATATATATATATATATATATATATATATATATATATATATATATATATATATATATATATATATATATATATATATATATATATATATATATATATATATATACCCTTCTACTGCTTTGAGTGAAAGATCTTTGCTAAGTCAGAAAATTAAGAAAAGACTAGTTTATCTTTCTTTGTGATCTTTGAATATATATATACATACCCTTTATGTATATATATACGATACATTTAATATATATATATATATACATACCTTTATGTATATATATATACGATACATTTAATATATATATATGGTATATAAAATATATATATATATATATATATATATATATATATATATATATATATATATATATATATATATATATATATATATATATATATATATATATATATATATATATATATATATATATATATACACGCATGCTTTCATGTATATATATAGATATGCATATACGATATATATATATATATATATATATATATATATATATATATATATATATATATATATATATATATATATATATATATATATATATATATATATATATATATATACATATAAACCCAAATACTTATTTACACAGTTACTCTTTACTCATTCTATGTGATGGAATGTTTTTGTCCAAGACAAATTAGAGAGCGAAGCACTCTCATTTATATCTAACCTCGAGGGACAAAACTGAAGAGGTAAAAAGATTTATGTTTGATATTTTTATTAATAAATTAATAAATGAAATTAAGGTATTCATGACAAATACAGATTTTAATTATCTAAGAAAGCCATTTAAAGTATCAAGTAATTTAAATGTTATAAACGAAAGCTTTCTAGATAAAGTTTATTTGAGTGTAAGCAAAAGCATGCAACCAAAAATGATTTAAATGTTCAGAATTAACACATGCAATAAAAATTATTTAATGTTCTAATTTAACACCTAAATAGAGTGCCTATTTAGTACCTTATTAATTCAGTACCTTATTTAATAAAAGCATTTCATTAAAGAGTAGATTGTTAATTTTATGTAATATTATTTCTAATTTTCTTTATCAACTTTTGTAGGTTTTTTTTATTGGAGTTTAGTTTGAGTCACTGCGAAAACAGTCCTGTGACATCGCACAATAAATTGGTACTTGTCTACGAGTCTTAATTGACCTTTTGTGAATTCAGAATAACCAAATTTTGATATATATATATATATATATATATATATATATATTATAATTTATATATATATATATATATATATATATATATATATATATATATATATATATATATATATATATATATATATAAATATATATATATATATATATATATATATATATATATATATATATATATATATATATATATATATATATATATATATATATATATATACTATTTTCTAAAAAGCTATTATCACTTTTTTATATATTATGTATGATTAAAACCCTCTGTTGCTTTTAGGAATCTATTATTATTTAAAACACTTAAAAACATTGTGGAATAATGAATGACCTTCTTCAAGCTTTAACAAATTAACAAGGCGAAAACTTTTTTTCCTCTTTGTGTTTCTATTTAGTGCTGAGGAAGTTGGTTGTCCAAAATGCTTTTGTAGAAAGGTGAATTCTTCATGATACTGTTTTGGATATGGTCGATTTTCTGATCTCCAGGGCAGCGATTTAGGTTAGGGAGATTGTATATACAAAATGTTTCTGCAGATTTTCTGATTTTTGTGTTTGTAATATTACGAATGATGGACATATTATTAATGTTGATATGGTGGTTGTTGTTGAGTCTATGGTGTGTTAAGGCTGAGTTTTCATTGTGTGTGTTTAGATCGTATGTATGCTGGTATTTTCTGCGTTTGAAATCTATGGTTTCACCGAAATATTGATTGTTACAATTATTGCAGGGGATCTTGTATATGCATGGAGGGTCGTTTATTTTTGATTTCGGGGGTTTTAGTACAGTTTTAATATTTATATTATTTGAGGGAACTAGTTGTAAGTGGGGTGGTAGTAATTTTTGTATGTGATGGTGGTTTATGTTTGGGATGGGTATATATGTTTTTTTGGTATTGTGTTTGGTATTGTTTATATCGTAGAATCTGTTTTTTGCTTTTTTATATGCTTGATTAATTATATGAGGAGGATATTTTAGTTTTTGGAATGTGGTTTTCAGAAGTTCTGTTTCTTTGTTTAGGTAGGCAGGAGAACATATTTTGAAAGCTCGTAAGTACAGTGCAGATAGTGTGGCTTGTTTGGTGTTTTTTGTGTGTGTGGAGTACCAATGTATGTAAGTTGGGTTGGAGGTGGGCTTTCTGTATATGGTAAAAGAAGGTTTAGTGCTGTGATCTGATATTAATAAAGTGTCTAAGAATGGCAGTTTGTTGTGGTTGGCATTTTCGATTGTAAATTTTATATCTGTGTAAATCGAGTTTATGTGGTTTAATATGTCTTGGGGGTTGGTTGTATTTGGTATGGCGGCAAAGATGTCGTCCACATATCGTAACCAAACACAACCAGAAAGAAGATGATGTGGTAGAATGTAATAATGTTCGAGTAACTCCATGTATATGTTGCTGAGCATGGGAGAAAGTGGATATCCCATGCTCAAGCCGTGTTTTTGTTTATAAAAGTGTTGGGTAAATTGAAAGAAATTATGTTGTAAAGTAAGAAGTATTAATTGTTTTAATATAGGGAAGGGGTGTGAGAGGTTGATATTGTTTTCTGTTATGTATTTAGTTAGGAGTTCTAATAGATGAAGGAGAAGTACAGATGTGAAAAGTGATATGACATCAAAGCTAACGAAAGTGTGGGTTTTAGTATTAAGAGAGGAGGTTTTGTTTATAAAATCTTCGGTGTTTTTAAGATGAGAAGTAGAAATGGTGCCTAGAAGAGGTTAAAGTTGGGTAGAAAGCCATTGTGATAGTTTTAAGTATTGTTGTTTGTGTTTGAAATTATGGGGCGTAAAGGTGTTTATTTGTGTACAAATACTTCGTACTTTACAACTTAATTTCTTTCAATTTAACCAACATTTTTATAAACAAAAACACGCCTTGAGCATGGGATCTCCACTTTCTCCCATGCTCAGCAACATATACATGGAGTTACTCGAACATTATTACATTCTAACACATTATCTTCTTTCTGGTTGTGCTTGGTTGCGATATGTGGACGACATCTTTTCCGCCATACCAAATACAACCAACCCCCAAGACATATTAAACAACATAAACTCGATTCACACAGATATAAAATTTACAATAGAAAATGCCAACCACAACACACTACCGTTCTTAGACACTTTATTAATATCAGATCACAGCACTAAACCTTCTTTTACCGTATACAGAAAGCCCACCCCAACCCAACTTACATACATACATTGGTACTCCACACACACAAAAAAAAACATCAAACAAGCAACACTATCTGCACTGTACTTACGAGCCTTCAAAATATGTTCTCCTGCCTACCCAAACAAAGAAACAGAACTTCTGAAAAACCACATTCCAAAAACTAAAATATCCTCCTCATATAATCAATCAAGCATATAAAAAAGCAAAAAACAGATTCTATGATATAAACAATACCAAACACAATACCAAAAAAACATATATACCCATCCCAAACATAAACCACCATCACATACAAAAATTACTACCACCCCACTTTCAACTAGTTCCCTCAAGTAATATAAATATTAAAACTGTACTAAAACCCCCGAAATTAAAAATAAACGACCCTTCATGAATATACAAGATCCACTGCAATAATTGTAACAATTAATATTTCGGTAAACCATAGATTTCAAACGCAGAAAATACCAGCATACATACGATCTAAACACATACAATGAAAACTCAGCCCTAACACACCATAGACTCAACAACAACCACCATATCAACATTAATAATATGTCCATCATTCGTAATATTACAAACACAAAAATCAGAAAATCTGCAGAAACATTTTGTATATACAATCTCCCTAACCCTAAATCGCTACCCTGGGGATCAGAAAATCGACCATATCCAAAACAGTATCATGAAGAATTCACCTTTCTACAAAAGCATTTTGGACAACCAACTTCTTCAGCGCTAAATAGAAACACAGAGAGGAAAAAGGTTTTCGCCTTGTTAATTTGTTAAAGCTTGAAGAAGGTCATTATTCCACAATGACAAAAGCTAGCTTGTATATAGCTTTTTAAAATGTTTTTAAGTGTTTTAAATAAATAGATTCCTAAAAGCAACAAAGGGTTCAAATCATTCATATATATATATATATATATATATATATATATATATATATTATATATATATATATATATATATATATATATAGTATATATATATATATATATATATATATATATATATATATATATATATATATATATATATATATATATATATATATATATATATATATATATATATATATATATGGTCTTATATTTTATATTTATATTTTATATTTATATTTATATTTTATATATATATATATATATATAAATATATATATATATATATATATATATATATACATATATATATAGCATATATATGTATATATATATATATATATATATATATATATATATCGAAAACCAGTTTATAATAGCTATGATGCTACCAAGCTTTTCATAAATGTTCATCTATAGCACGTGTTAGTTTAGGGCATAATGTCTTTTCCAAATGCTTCCCGACCCCCAAAAGAAAAACGCAGGAAGTTAGTAAACTCTGCGTCCCCTGATCATCCTTTATATATATATATATATATAGGTATGGCAGAAAAAGACGAGGGGATATGGTATGGCATATAGATATATATATGTATAGTAGTTATATATATATATATATATATATATATATATATATATATATATATATATATATATATATATATATATATATAATTCCTTAATAAAAGATGCTTTTGGATGCATTAAGTATATTAGTTTTATTTTATTAAGTATTAACTTTAAATAAATAACAAATGTGTAACGTTTGATTATATAATTCATTAATAAAAGCTGTTTTTCGTATATTAAATATTTTATATTTTGTGACACACCACGACCCCACGTATATTGCCTGCACTCCCTTTAAAGCCTGTAACCCTGGTTTAGAAACTGGTTTAGACATTTTCATTTCCTTGAAATAATAAATTTATATACGAAGGATGAAAAAGCTTACTTCAGATAAGCATTTAATTACTAATTAAGGCTGTCCTAAGACGAGCCTTCAAATATTTAATATTTCTCATAGGAGGTAGGGGTAACAAAGTAATCATATCCAATGAAATGATTTAATTATTATAACAGATGGAAATGGAATTAACAGTTTATTCCTTTTTTGTATCTTGAAATAAAATCTTGCTTTATTACATTGTAATTTATAAGTTTTACTCTAGTTGAATTTTCTTCAATTTTTTTTAGTTTTGTATGGGTAACATATATATATATATATATATATATATATATATATTGAGTGTATATATATATATATATATATATATATATATATATATATATATATATATATATATATATATATTTATATATATATATATATATATATATGTATATATATATATATATATATAGGTTATATATATATATATATATATATATATATATATATATATATATATATATATATATATATATAGTATATAGCATAGTATATATATATATATATATATATATATATATATATATATATATATATATATATATATATATATATATATATATATATATATATATATATATATATATATATATATATATA
>JABUQX010145230.1:22500-29725 GCA_015478945.1 Trachelipus rathkii | reverse complement strand
CATATATATATATATATATAAGAGCAGCAGCATATATATGAAGAGCATATCGACATAAGATATAAGGTTATTATTACATACATATACATTTGCTATATTATTGGTTATGTTACATAAGTTGGCTACACATATATTATAAAGGATATATATATATACATATATATATATATACATATATATATATATTGTTATTGAGCATATATATATATATATAAATATATATATATATTATATATATAATTATATGAGTATATATAAGGTTGGTTAAGATAATCTATAATTATATATTGCTATACATATATATATGTATTACATATATATATTATACAGTTGGTTGTTATATATATACAAGCTATGGTTATGGTTATTACTGTCAAAGTACATATATATATTAGTTGAGTTATGCTACATATTGGGTTAGAGCCATGATTCACCAAAGTTATATTATATATATATAAATATATTATAGTATGGTATATATATATATTTAAACATATATATATATATATATATATATATATATATATATATATATATATATATATATATATATATATATATATTATTATTATATAAATATATATATATATATACATATATATATATATATGTTATTTATATATATATATATATATATATATATTATTATATATATATATATATATTATATATATAAGGTTGCTGGTGCATAAGCTGTTATATTATATATATATATATATGCATATATACATATGGTATTATATATTATGCTATATAGGTTTATATATAGCAAGAGTATATATATATTAGTTAGTTAGTATATATATATATATATATATATATATATATATATATATATATATATATATATATATATATATATATTATGCTTTTTCAAATTATGTGTGCCAATGAATCGTTATCGTACGTACCTTCGACACCACTCGACCCCTAGGTCTGGAGGAATGGCTGGTTCTCAACCTCCGCCTCTGTCATTCGAGGCTCCTCAATCTCGTTTCAACTGTCCATCTTGAGGAATCCATTTGCGACATCTACCTTCTCCGATACTGGCACCTCCTTCTCCAGAACTGAGGCGCTCCTTTGAGAAACGTGACTCTCAGGAAACATCTTTAACCTGTGGGAAATGTTCTGCAGAAATCAACCCTCGAAGTATTACCCCGCAAGCCCCGCCTCCAACCAAAACCTCCTCCCTCGAATCTATCCCCTCTGTTATGTCGGTACAAGGCCTTTCTCGTAACACCAATGATAGGCGCTTCTCTCGTATAATTGCTGCCTCTCTTTCTCCAGGGAAACCTTCGGGCAGTTCACCACCTAATCTCCCTTCCCATGAAGGTGGACCTTCATCTCGTCGACCACCCATATCTCTATCGTATCAGGCTTCAGACTACTTGAAAAATTCTTCGGCCAAACCGCTCTCTTTTGCTTCCACTATTTATTATAAGAGTGCATGTCATTCTGCGTGCTGCCGCAACGAGATGGTACTTCATCGATCCCTTGAATCTCAGGAGTTAAAGGCTCTAGTTTTCCAGCCCCTTATTACTCATTCTTCCAGTGACTCAAAATCCAGTTCGTATTCTTGTATGACCGTTTTAAACTTGATTCTAATTCATCTGCACCTCCTCATTCCAGGGTACACAACTTCTTGTCCCCAAAGGATCGGAAGGATTCTCGGAAAGATCCGCAGTTATCCGACCTTGATTGTAGTGATCTGCCCAACTTCAATATCGCAGCTACAGCCCTGGACATCGCCGGGTCTGTTTCGCCTGCAGTGGCTTTCATCGTCTCCTGGACTCAAAGCCCTCTTCCGTCCTAGGGTTCTGTTGCCCCTTTGGTTTCTATACCTGGGGATGGGGGCACGGTGATTACCAGCCACCCTGATGTACATAGTTTATCTGCAGTCCTTGTATCGCCCCTCCTCAGGTTGGGAACATAGTCAGTGACGCTCCTAACGCCTATTCTTTGCCACCTTTGCAACAGAAAGCTCCTACAGGGCATTTAAGATCTTCCGCCCCATGTTCCGATACTGTTTCACCATTCATTAGTGAACCGCTTTCGGTGCTTCCCGTGTTGATGGCTGTAGCCGTGGATTCACTGCCGGTCATTTTGATATCAGTAGGCCTACCTGATAAAATTTCCTGTCTCCTGTAGATACTGAGGTGGAAAATAACTTGGATCGCATCCTCGGCGACGGACCCCTTTCTGCCACAGCGGTCGATGACACTCCACCGGCTGCCAACCAACTCATTTCCCGCCTCTAAGTCTTCCCACTCCCCCCGGGATATACTGCTTCCACTCACCTAACGGGACCCCGCAAACATTGACGATCACATATTTCTCCGACCAACGATATAAACCACATAGAGACGATCATCGCCGGTCGCTTTCACCCTAAACCCTAACCCTAACCTCTCCCGTCAACGAGGTGTCTCAAAAAAACCCATTGTTGGCCTTTCGCTATTACCGTATTTAACATTTTCAACTGTTTGAACATCCGTTTGAGGAAAGCCAATTCCCATACATGCAATGCTGAGGTTGCCCTCTGTCGACTTTCTGCCTCAAAGTTCTGATTCAAGTTGTCTAGTTTTACAAAGCATCTCACTCATCCTTACTTACTGAAGGCTGCTGTTCCTTCTCACTTTACTGGCCATATGACTTCCGTGTCAGTTTTCAATTATGGTTCTAAATCGGAGGGTGATGTGGGTGTTGCTGCGGTTTTTCCTGATTGCACTGTCACTCACACGCTCCCCTTCCATGTCGTTACTGCTAAACTTATCGGTAATATTTTTGCAATTTCACGTATCTTGACCATTCCTAATACAGACTCCTTCGAGATTTACTCCGAGTTCCGCAGTGCACTTAAGATACTGTCGGTAGTACTGACAAAAAACCCGTTAGTTCTTCTTGTTCAGCGTTTTCTGTAACTTCTCCATTCCCGAAGAAAGAGGGTCACACTTTGCTGGATCCCATTCCACGTTGGTATCCTAGGGAACCAGAACTCTGATCGTCTGACTAAGGAGGTATCTGTCACTCGGCAGACCCGTTCCGTATACCTTCCATCAGTTTTATATTAGAACCACATTCCTCCAACTGACTTCTTTCCTTATGTCTGTCAGGGATTCAAGTTGTGTTGGCAGGAGTGCTGTGAGACGGACTCTAGGGGAGCAAATCTCCGTGCCATCAAGCCAACCATATGGGACTGCGCCTTCTTCGTACATCCGCAACTGTCACCGGGAGGTGGTGATGACTCGTTTACGTATTGGCAATTCAGCCTTCACACACGACCACTACATGTCGATGAACCCTCAGCCCGTTTTTCAATTCTGTTACCCTGTTACTCCCCTTCCATTCACCATTTGTTCATTGATTGTACCGTCCTGACCATTATCCGCAATAAATACTTCCCTTTTTTGCCCTACACTCTTGAAGGGAGAATACGCAGCGCTCGGGACTGATCCAGTGAAAGGATAACTCATACCTTGTTGCATAAATGGACTTGTTGAAATACTCGTTTTGCTTGGATCTGCAGTATTTAACATATTGGAAAAGGCGGCGAAGTTATAATTGTGAATGTAGTAGAATTTATTAATATTATTATTATTATTATTATTATTATTATTATTATTATTATTATTATTATTATTATTATTATTATTATTATTATTATTATTATTATTATTATTATTATTATTATTATTATTATTATTATTATTATTATTATCTTTAAGGTACTGAAAACAATTCCGTGGGAAGATGTGGACATTAAATCGCTGATCGTGGAAGTAAACCACATTCCAGAAGGAAAAGAATTTATTAAAGAGTTTATGGAGCATCTCAACTATAGGTTGGAGAAAGTTTTTGATATAGATTTTTTCTTTGTAAAAAATTACACTGATCAGCGATAGTTTTGTTAAACTTTCATTTTTAGCTTATTCTTTTTTGTATTTTTTTGGTTCCTGAATTTGAAAATGATGCTAGAATTTTCCTTATCAGCCTCATTTTTTTTTATTTATTTTATTTATTTATTTTTTTGTATCAGCTTATTTAATTTCTATGAAAATATTATGGATATATTTGCCTATCATGTTTTGAATTTAACCCTTCAATGAAAAATCATATATGAGTCGTTATACATTCAGATTAGCATATATATATATATATATATATATATATATGTATATATATATATAAGTGATATAGGTAGCACTATATATATTTCGTTATAAATTTTATATATATATATATATATATATATATATATATATATATATATATATATATAGTGAAAGAAAGGTGCATGTGAGAAAGTATGCACTGAATGTAATGAAACAGCTGGAGCTTTTTGCGAAGAATGATCAATTTTTATATGAGAATGATTCGGTGTTGAAGAAAGTTTTCGTATCCCTTTTTATTTCAATACTCTCTATATAGGTTGAGTGTGTTTATATGCATTAGTGTTTGCTAATAAAGTGCTTATTCATATATAATGTTAGCAATTACATACTAACAATGACTCGCAGTTGCATCAATCATCAAAACTCTATAATTTTGATAAGTCCGTGGTGAAGTCACATTGACGTCTCTGGAAAGAAAAGCAAATCTATTGATAAAAAAAAAGTTGTATGAACTGTATTTTGGATGTAAAATAGATAACCAAAATAAATCCTGGGCTCTTCATATTTGCTGTGCCTACCTCCAAATATGGATTAAGTTTTCCACCTCTCGCTGATCATGATATTAAACATATTATACTTTCTTCGAAGAATAAAGTGAATGAACAAAATTTGGTGGACAAAAATTTTAATCTTTTAGGGCTCTATTAAACTGCTAACAGGATTCTTAAATTTAAAGGCTTAAAACACGCTTTATAGGCACGTGGAAATGTTTCATTATATTAAATGGAAAAGTAACTATGTTGTAATTTGGTTTATGTCCATAATCGTTTCAGAAGATACTTATAGTGAAATAAAATAAGAAATATTATTTTATAGTTATTTCTAATAATAATAATAATAATAATAATAATAATAATAATAATAATAATAATAATAATAATAATAATAATAATAATAATAATAATAATAATAATAATAATAATAATAATAATAATAATAATAATAATAATAATAATAATAATGATAATAATAATTAATAATAATAATAATAATAATGATAATAATAATAATAATAATAATAATAATAATAATAATAATAATAATAATAATAATAATAATAATAATAATAATAATAATAATAATAATAATAATCCTTTACATGGATTCAATCAAGGCCTTTGTAATTATAACAGACACACTCACTTACACACACACACAAACAACAACAACAATAATAATAATAATAATAATAATAATAATAATAATAATAATAATAATAATAATAATAATAATAATAATAATAATAATAATAATAATAGTAATAATTTTAATAATAATAATAACAATAATAATAATAATAATAATAATAATAATAATAATAATAATAATAATAATAATAATAATAATAATAATAATAATAATAATAATAATAATTATAATAATTATAATAATTATAATAATTATAATAATTATAATAATTATTATTATTATAATAATTATAATATTTATAATATAATCACTAATAATAATAATAATAATAATAATAATAATAATAATAATAATAATAATAATAATAATAACAATAATAATAATAATAATAATAATAATAATAATAATAATAATAATAATAATAATAATAATAATAATAATATTAATAATAATAATAATAATAATAATAATAATAATAATAATAATACCATTTACCATTTATTAAGTTAGAATATAAAAGCAAAGCTTTACAAATTCAATTAACAGCAAGTACAATAAGTTACATTCGAATTTGCCTCACATAGGAGAGTAATTAAAATATAATAAATAAATAACAATCCCTGTTATAATCAAAATTATTTAAATGCCAATAAATTCCCGTAGCAATTTCTTAAAACCAACAGTATTTGTATTCTCTCTAAGATGACGTGGCAAAGAGTCCCACAACAAAATGCCTTTATTAATACAGAAATTTTGATTAGCCATAGTCCTCGAGAAAGGATGCCTCAAAAGATTCAAATTACGAGTATTATAATTGTGTGGCCAATTTAGGCTGTCCAGATAATTATAAAATATTGCGCCTTCATTCAGCAAATTGGAATGCATGAAGAGGCCAAGCTTAAACTTGTTCAAATGAAGAAGAGGCATGATACCTTGGTCTGCAAACATTTCAGCGGTATGAACAATATCATTGGAGCTAATATTTCTCAGCACGTTATTCTGTGCAACAATAATTGGTCTCAAAGCATTATCATTTGATCCACCCCAAGCCAACAAATGTAGGTTCAGGAATGGATAAATAAAAGAATAGTAAAGAGTAGTCAAAATCTTGGATGAAACTAAATTTCTCAGTGCAAATATAATATCATTATTTCTATTAATTTTCTTACACAGTAGTGATATATTTTCATCAAATTTTAAATTATACTGTAAAATTATGCCTAGATATTTGATAGATTTTACAATATCTATTTCAGTACCGTTTAAAAGAAGGTCAGCTCTTACATTAGGAGAGAGTGAGAAGATCATACCTTTCGTTTTTACAAAGTTCAAAGACAATTTATTAGCGCAGGTCCATCTGAAAATTTTTTGCAGCTCGTCATTGATTACATTCTGAATATAATCCAAATCTCTGCCCGAAAAGTATATAACTGTGTCATCTGCATATAATGACAGTTTTACATTTAAAATAGTTCTCACCAGATCATTAATATATATTATGAAAAATAAAGGTCCCAGACACGATCCCACCCGCCTCCACCACCCTAAGACTCGATTGCAGACCAATCACTTGGACATATTGTCTCCTGTTATTAAAGTAAGACTTAATGAAGTCAAGAGAAACATCTCTAATACCATATCTTTCTAATTTGACAATAAGTGTATTTGTGTCAATTGTGTCGAATGCTTTGGAATAATCCAGAAAGACTGCAACGGTGTGTTCCTTCCGAGACAGGTTCTCACTGACATCATGCAAAAGTGACAAAACTCCATCTTGAATCCCCCTCCCCTTCACAAATCCAAATTGTTGAGAACAGATAAAGGAATTTCTAATAAAGTAAAATGTAAGTCTGTTATATATAAGCTTCTCAAATACCTTAGTTATTGTTGAAAGGATTGAAATA
>JABUQX010145230.1:12500-17500 GCA_015478945.1 Trachelipus rathkii | reverse complement strand
GCTGTGCTGCACTTAATTAGGGTGTCCCAATGCGAGGCGATTTCATAAAATATAAAAGTGGGATGATAAAAAATGTATTTTGGTGCCGTGCGATTTTAAAAAAAATGTATAAGAGCGGTGAGGAAGAATGACTTTTGGTGCATAGCGATTTTAAAAATATAAATGTGTGGTGCGAAAATATGACTTCTGTTGTGGTGCTGTAAGTGGTGCGCTAGCTCTGGTATGGTGTTGTGCGGAAAATTATCACCACCTTTTTACGGAGGCGGAATTCCGGAGGGCCTTGGGGCGTGCAAGGCTGGAGCACTGGGACCGGATGGCGTTTCTTACCAGATGATGCACCACCTCCACCCGTCTGCCTCTGCTTTTCTTCTCAACTTGTACATCTGCATCTAGGTCGAGAATATTTTTAAAATAGGTTGGAAAAACAGCGCGCTTCGTCCACATTCCCAAACCGGGAAAAGAATCGAATATTACGATCAGCAACAGCTGCAATGCGTTGACAGCCACACATGTAAACTAATGAAAAAAATGGTTTCCAACCGCCTTCTCCCAACTCTGGAAAAAAAACGGGTTTTCTCTCATTTCCAGTTTGGTTTTAAGAAGCACCCCTCTATACTCTCGACCCTTTTTTTCGCTTAGATCATGATATTCGAGATGTATTTTCAAACAATAAACAAGTCTTCGCGGTTTTCTTTGACCTTAAGAAAGCTTATGATTCCACATGGAGATTGGGGGTTCTCCAGAAGTTTCATTCCTTGGGCCTGCGGTGTCAGCTTCTCCTTTAACTCCAGAATCTGAAGACCAACAGATTCTTTCAGGTACGATGCAACTCTGTATTCTGTAGAGTATTTCTCATGGAAGAGGAGGGGGAGCCACAGAGTAGTGTCTTCAGTGTGACTCTCTCCACTTCTAGAGACCACCACAAAGGCCCAATATCTCCCTAATCCGATGCACTCTTCATATGGGTGACCTGACAATGCACATCACTGGAGCCAGGCTCTCATACATGGTGCGCTATTTGCAACTGACTATTAATAAACTGTCCACTTGGTCCGATGCAAAAGACTCTTTGTTCTCCAAGCAAAAAAACTAAGGCTGTTTTTTCGTCAAATAAAAAAGGGAAAGCCTCATCGTTGGATCTTTACGGCTTCTTCGATACATTCGAGCCGCGGTATAGATTATTTGGCATGATATTTGATGCGATTGTCCTATATTTCACATATCCAACAAATTAAACCAGCTGCCAATTCTACCACTGGATCTTCTTCGTCACCTCACTTTTACCACCTGGGGCGCTGGCAGAAGGATTCAGCTCAGACTTTATATCGCCTTGGTGAGATCAAGGTTGGACTACGGATGTGCCATATATGGCCAGACTTCTCGTTGGCACGGACCCACTGTTCTTACCTAAGTAGAGCCTGAGGTGGAGGCTGATGTTAGGTCTCAGTCTCTCGAGAAGAGAATACCTCGTGTGTTCCCTATACTTCAGGGTACAAACTCCTATAGCTTCAGTTCTGATTTCCATCCTTGATAAGGTGGAATCCATTTTTGACCGTTTGCATCGGTGGTAGCAGATGTGTTTGAATACCTTCGATTCCACTTCGAGCTGTTTTGCCTTATTCGTATGATCATTACACCGATCCATGGTTACATCCACCCCCCAGGTATGCACAAAGATGTGGTCATTGTTTAAGTCTGATCACAATTCCTTCAATGCAGTCTTCAACCCCACCAGGCGAGTCACGTAAACAGATAGGCTGGGGTTCTACTGATAGCCCAGACTAACGGTGATGCGGGAAAGTACTGGCTTTATTTCCCGACCGCACTCTGTCCCATACTTTGCCTTCCCGTTCTCTGTCTTTGTTGCGGAGTTGGTGGCATTGCTTCTTAACATTTCTAGGTTCTCATTCTTGATGAAGCTGACCACGTCATCTTTTCCGACTTGTAGAGAGCACTTCTGCACTGGAACAAAGGTCCCACAAGCACCTTGGTTTCATCATACAATGTTTTTGTGCAAACTCCATGCCCGGAAAGGAAAGTTTTGCAGTTCTGTTGGGTTTCCTCTCACGTGGGTGTTGTGGGTAATGAGGGCGCTGATTGGTCAGCAGTTCAGGCTGAGCCCTCTCATAAGTTCTGCAACGAGTACCTCTTTCGAGCGAGACCTCCGTATGGGACTTCTTCCTCAACCGACTGATCAGATGTGGCTTCACGTACTGCTGCAAGCCTGTTGAATGAGTATCTGCGGGGTGCTAAACCCGCCTTCCACAAGGGTGGCATCTCCCGCTTCGCTCAGCCTCTCACAAGAGAGGTGGTACTGACGACTCAGAATTGACCCCACTAATTTTAACACATGGGTACCTCATGTCGAGAAACCCTCTCTCCTCTTATTCGTTTTACCTGGTCCATCTGCCTCTCTCTGTCCACCATCTCCTGATTGACTGTCCCGCTTTTTGGCATCACCACGTCGTAAGTACTTTCCTGCTATCGCCTCCATTCCCTATAGAAATCAACATTCCTCCATTCCCTGTAGAAGTCGACATACCTTCATTCTTACTGAATCTTGGCTGTTTCGTTCAGACGGGATTTCTCTTACAAGAACTGAATTTACTTCATCAGTTATAATTATTTTCCAATGACGTTCCATTTCGTTATGTCTAAGTGCAGACCCTAGACCCTAGAGGTTATTTTCACACAGTATAGCTTCACAGTGGATCAGTGTCTGATCCTGTACAAGAACAAAAAAAAAAAAATATTAAAACATTCGATTTTATTCTCTGATACTACTACTACTACTACTACTACTACTACTACTACTACTACTACTACTACTACTACTACTACTACTACTACTACTACTACTACTAATAATAATAATAATAATAATAATAATAATAATAATAATAATAATAATAATAATAATAATAATAATAATAATAATAATAATACACACACACACACACATACACACACACACACACACAGACACACATAATAATAATAATAATAATAATTATAATAAACAGCAACATTTTGACGATATTAAATAATTCATTAACTAATTTACAATCCTTCTACTCTTTATATTTTATCCTTTATATATATATATATATATATATATATATATATATATATATATATATATATATATATAATGTTACTGGGATAGAAAATATATATATATATATATATATATATATATATTTTACAGATCACCACCACTCACGGGCTGGGCCCTTCTCAAGGAGGGGGCGGAAAATAAAACATTGAAAAACCCACCCAATCCCCAGTCTAACGCAAAGTTCTCAGGTGAGCGCAGACGTGGGCTTTAAAGAGAGGAAGATTAAATATAGTTGGAAAAACAGAAGGCAAGGAGTTCCACAGAACAGAAGTAGCTGGAAAGAAAGAGGCACCACAACGAACAAGTCTGGGTTCGCAATACTCACGCAGAATTCGTGCGAGAGCAAGGCACCCCTTGTGCTACGAGGGCGACGCAAGGGTGGAGGAATGCGAGAGGTCAACTCCTCCGAGCATCTGCCGCTGTAGTACCTATAGAAAAGAGATAGAGCGCCAACGTTACGTCGCAGAGATAGAGGGTCAAGAGAGTTTGAAAGTAGGGGACAGTTTATTAGTCTCTTAGCTTTAGACTCAACCCTATCCAATAGAAGGGTGAGCAGGAGCCCCCACATATGTGAGAAAAGTCCCATACAGGAAAAGGAATAAGGCCCTTATATAACTGGAGTAGCTGTGCAGAAGAAAAAAATTCCCGCAACCTGAACAGAACTCCCAGCTTCTTTGAGGCCACCTTAACAACCATAGAAATATGAGGTTTCCAAGATAATTTGTTGTTTATGTTAAGACCAAGAATGTTTATGTTATTCACAGGAGAGACGTTATAGAGCTGTCGAAGGAAATAGGAAAGTTGGAGGTATTTTTGAGAGGGAGATGTAGAGAAGTTGAGTTTTTAAAGAGTTGAATTTTACAAGGTTGCGGTGACCCCACCGGGAAATCCTATCCAGATCAGCAAGAATAGAATCGGAAAGCTGAAGACGAGGAAACTCTAGAAGCAAAAGAGTGAAGCAGATTTGAAATGAGTTGAAGAATGGAGAGTTGAGTCATCGGCATAAGAGTGAACAGAGTTGGAAGTACAGCTGAGGAGATCGTTGATGAAAAGTAGGAATAAAGTTGGATAGAATAAAACCTTGCGGAACACCACAGTTAATAGGAAAGGAGGAAGAGGACGCTCCATCAACAAGTGCTGATATGGAGCGATCAGAGAGAAAACTAGACAAGAGTAAGCAAAGAGAAGGAGGAAACCCAAAGGAAGGGAGCTTAGAGAGCAGTGACGCGTGCCAAACCCAGTCAAAGGCCTTGGATATGTCAAGCGCCACCACGCAAGACTCCCCATGATCCCTAAGGGCAGAAGACCATAAATCAGATAGGAAAGTATGTCACCAGTTGATCTCGAACGACGAAAGCCATACTGATGATCTGAAAGAAGGGAATGAGACTCCAGATGATCCAGGAAATGAGAGTTAAGAAGAGTTTCAAAGATTTTAGATAGAATACAGGTGAGAGCTATAGGGCGATAGTTAGAAGGATCAGAGCGGCTACCTTTTTTCGGGATCGGTTGGACATATGCGCACTTCCAGCATTGAGGAAAAGTATTAGTATTAAGACATAGCGAGTAAAGTTGAACGAGGACAGGCGTCAGCTCGGAAGCGCACTCCCTCAAAACACGGGGAGGAATGCCATCCGGCCACTAGCCTTCCTGACGTTCATAGATCAGGATCCCATGCACACGATCATGTGTAATTACAGGTAATACATGGGAAACCTGAGAGGAGAAGGAGTAGGAGGAGGGATGCCAGAATCATCCAGAGTAGAATTAGATGAAAAAAGGAGGCCGAAGAGATTGGTCTTATCAGAAGGAAAGTTAGCAACAGAATCATCAGAGCGAATAAGGGGAGGAAAGTCAGATTTAAAAAAGTTGTTAGAGATGT
>JABUQX010145230.1:0-7500 GCA_015478945.1 Trachelipus rathkii | reverse complement strand
GTAAGTCCCCTCTTGGACTAATGTTCAGTTTATTTCGCTGTTTAGTAAGAATTTGCAATACTGCACTAAATCCTTTCTCCACTAAATATGATGAAGGGAAAGCAAGCAAAAGTAATTTCAATTCCTGCCAAAGTTTAGGATATTTGTTTTGCATTTGGGCCAAAATGCTGCATAACCAAGGTGATTAAAATGTATTTTAGCTTCGATATCATTTTGTAAGTCAATAATTTCTTCACGTAAATTTTGGTGAATAGAAGAAGCATCATAAAGAAATGGACTTACGACCCAATCAGGTATTTCAAGTTCACAAAGATCTTTAAATCTTGTAATAAAGTCTTCTTTCAGAGTGTCCAAGTGAGAGCAATAGCATTCAATATCTGTATCCAAAATTAATATCTTATCATTGTTATGTATAACTTTTAGACTTGGAAACTGCAGAAAATCTTTCCTAGCTAAGCTGTCTTTGTAAAAGGGTAATTTTCTGATAAAAGAAGTTATAATTCCCTTCGATTTAATAAGATTTATATTATTTCCCTGCAATTTGATATTGATTTCATTTAGTTTTGTGAAAATATCTGAAAGATACGCAATATCAACCCTTTTATTTCTTAAATTATCATGCAATTTTTTATCACATCAATTAAGAAATTCTAGGACAGTATCGTAAAGAACATTGAAGCGATTCAAACAACCATTTGAGAGCCATCGTACATCGGTATGCAGTAATAAACGCTCAAAATTCTCTTCATTTTCGTGGCATAGCTGTCGAAAGATACGGTCATTTAAAAAGTGAGATTTGATTTTATTTACTGATTTAATAACGATGTTCAATGTATCATGTAGTCGTCCACTAAGATGCTTTGCAGCTAAGTGTTCTCGATGAATAATACAATGAAGAGTAAATATTTGTGGAACTGCTTTTTTTAAATGAGCTATAAATCCACGATATCGACCTATCATAGCTGGCACCCCATCTGTTGCACAAGCAATGATATTTCTCATGGGAATATTTTTGGTATTAAAGAAATTTTTAACAACCTTAAAAATTATTGAACCTTTTGTGTCAAGAACCATTTTTTCCGCAAAGAGAAACTCTTCAACAATTTCTTTAGTAGAACTTACATATCGGACGTATGCCATAAGCAAGGATTCATTTTCACGTAAAGATGACTCATCGAGTTGCAGAAAAAATTCCTCGTTTTTTAAAGTGTCACATAGTTTGTTTTCAATATCTTTTGCCATTTCATCTATTCTTGATGATACTGTGTTATTACTGAGAGGAATTGAGGTTGTTATAACGCTTTTACCTGGGCAAATCATTGTATCTAAAACTTCATTAATTACTGGCAGTAGAAGAGTTTCACCAATATTGTGTGGTTTGCCACATTTTGCAATCATCTTTGAAATTTTATAAGATAAAACAAGCCCTTTCTCTAAATCTGTAGTTTTCTTGGCAAACATCCCTTTGATGCTTGTACGATTTTTGAAATTAATGTTCATTTTGCGAAAGTATTCCACATCTTTATCCATTTTGTCAGGATGCATTCTTTTTAAATGTTCTACCATTCTTGAAGGCTTCATTGCTTCATTTGAGAAATTTTTTTCACACAATAAGCAAAATGGTATTTGTTCGTTTATTAACAGATTGAATGAATCCATATTTAAGGTACTCATTCTAGTATTGTTGAAAATAATTTAATAAAATGAAAAATAAATCGAGGAACGGAAGCTTTCTGATGTTTTCTCAGCTTGTTCAATTTATATAATTTTAAAACGTTCTTGAACTTTCTATATATATAGATATATATATATATATATATATATATATATATATATATATATATATATATATATATATATATATATATATATATATATATATAAAGATATAAAGTAGTAAAGTAGTTATATATATATATATATATATATATTGAGCATATATATATATATATATATATATATATATATATATATATAGACATAGAGAAAAATTTATGTTAGGTGATATATATATATATATATATATATATATATATATATATATATATATATATATATATATATATATATATATATATATATATATATATATATATATATATATATATATATATATATATATATATATATATATATAGTATGTATAAGAAATAGCTTAATTTTTCTTATTAAAAATAAATATAATTTTATTTTATCAGCTCATCGCCCCCTTGATCTTAACGCCCACCTAATCGAATTCATCTCCCCACAGGGGGCGATATCGCCTGCAGGTTGGGAACCACTGTACTAGGGCATCTGGTTCTTGTGTGTGTCAGAAATGATAGGAGACATCAATCATCTTGGATAAACGTATAGAAACCGTCTTTACAAGCATAGCGCCAGCAGTTCTGATACGTGGTCATCAAAAGTGGTGGACACCTATTCTGGTCTTTCCGTAAGTAATGGCAAACTTATAGCGCATATTATATGGATTAAACTGTTTTTCAATAAATATTTGCATTCCCTATGTATATCTACTTTTGGCCACCCTGTATAAATAAATATATATATATATATATATATATATATATATATATATATATATATATATATATATATATAGCATATATATATATATATATTACAAGGCTATTATTATTATTATATATTATTACATATATATATATATATATATATTATATATTATTATTATTATTATTATACATACATATTATAGGCTTCTCCATATATATATTAGAAAGAAGAGCATATTATTGGTTATTGAGTATATATATGTATTAAGGCTATATATTATATTATTATTATTATTGTTATATATATATATTTGTATTTAATATATATTATATTATTTTTATTATCACTCTATATATATATATATATATATATATATATATATATATATATAGATATATATAATATATATATATATATATATATATATTATTACAATATATATATTATTGGTTATTATTATATACATATATTATATATATATTATATATATTATACATATATATATATATTATTATTGTTATTATTATTATTATTATATATATATTATTATTATTATATATATATATATATATATATATATATATATATGTTATAGAATCCCGCTGGTCATTTTGACCAACGCGATTTTTACCTGCTCTTGACCTTTTTGGGCCTTGGACCTTTTTGGGCCTTGACCTTTTGGGCCTTGACCTTTTTTTTGAGAACCCAAATTTTTCAGCCAACCCTTTTGTATTTCAGGGTGCAATGGCAACCCTAATTTTTTTGGCAACCCTAATTTTTTCGGCAACCCTAATTTTTGCAACCCTTCGAAGAGGTTATTGGGCCAAACGGCTGCATAAGCAAATCGTTGTACGTGTCCCACCTTAATTTTTCGACCAACCTTTGGTCTTCCATGGGTAATTTTTGCCCACCCTAATTTTTGGGCCACACCCTTTAGGGGCTTAGCCCTATTTTTTGATATTTCGGTCACATCTACACGCGCGCGCACACACACACACACACACACACACACACACCTAGCCTACACCTAGCCTTCACCTAGCCTACACCTACACCTAGCCTCCACCCATCCTTCACCTAGCCTACACCTACACCTAGATTCCACCCAGCCTTCACCTAGCCTACACCTACACCTAGCCTCCACCCAGCCTTCACCTAGCCTACACCTACACCTACACCTAGCTTCCACCCAGCCTCACCTAGCCTGGCACCCGGGCCAGCTACCTGTATTCCACCCAGCCTCACCTAGCGCACACCCGCTATACTCTAGCCTCACATCGTGCCCCTACAACTTTGATGGCTCAACTTTTATGGCTCAACTTTGATGACGTCATCTTTGTTGGCATCTATATTGATGATTCAGCTTTGATGACTCAGATTTATTGATGGTTCAACTTTGATGGTTCCCAATCACCGTAAGAAGTATCTAGGGATGTTCTATTAGTATTCTATGAGTATTCTATGAGTGCCAGGTGAGTGCCAAGTGAGTGCCAATGAGTGCCAAGTGAGTGCCAATGAGTGCCAAGTGAGTGCCAATGAGTGCCAACTGAGTGCCACATAGTGCCAAGTGAGTGCCACATAGTGCCAACTGAGTGCCACATAGTGCCAACTGAGTGCCACTTTTTTCAAGCCTTTTCTAGCCTCCCCTGAGCCTAGAATAGCCCTAATATGGGTGTCTACCCCTAGGTTATAAGGTATGAGGAATCGATTGGTGTATATTACAAGTTGCTAGGATGCTTCCTACTATGAGTTAGTATTTTTCTAACACTCATAGCACGACAGAATATATATCTAAAGAGTTACACATTTGAGACAGTGACCGCAAACGTTTCAGAGGCCGCGTCCGCAGGTGAAACCAGCCGCGAAACCGCCGCGTGCGCCCGCAGGCGCAATATTAACGCGTAACAGCCGCCGCGTGCGCCCGCAGGCGCAATATTTCCGCGCGAACAAAAAATATGATATCAATGTAAACTATTCAAAGAATTTCATTTCAAATATACTATGAGTCATTCATTTTAATAAAATTGTACGAAATTTTATTAAAAACATATACTTTACATACCTTAAAGCAGTAAATCAGTAAATCAATAGAGGTGTTATTACCTAACAACAAAGGGATTAGTATGCTTTTGTTTTACTGTTTTACTGCTTTAACTCATATGCTTTACTGCTTTAACTCATATATTTATTAACATTACATACCTTAAAGCAGTAAATCAGTAAATCAATAGAGGTGTTACCTAACACCTAAGGGATTAGTATGCTTTTGTTTTACTGTTTTACTGCTTTAACTCATATGTTTACTGCTTTACCTATATTTATTAACATTACATACCTTTAAAGCGGTAAAGCATACTAATCAATAGAGGTGTTACCTAACACCTAAGGGATTAGTATGCTTTTGTTTTACTGTTTTACTGCTTTAACTCATATGTTTTACTGCTTTACTGCTTTAACTCATATGTTTTACTGCTTTAACTCATATGTTTTACTGTTTTACTGCTTTAACTCATATGTTTTACTGCTTTAACTCATATATTTATTAACATTATATTTTTTATTTTGTTTTAATACTTTTTATTTATTTTTATTTTATTATTTTTATTTCTATTTTTATTTTGTTTTAATACTTTTTATTTAAAAATTGTAATGTAAGAAAAACACACGCAGTGTCTGTTATATAAACATTTTATTTTAATAAAATTGTACGAAATTTTATTAAAAACATATACTTTACTGCTTTACAGCTTTAATTAATCTCATTATTCATTATTCACTTGACGAGTATGGATGTGGAGAAATTTACGTTCCGCGGCTACATGTCTTGTAGCTGGGCCTACAGGCTGTGGTAAAACCTTTCTATTATTAAATATTTTAAAGGAAATGGAGATTTTTGAGCAAACCCCTGTAAAAATAATATGGTGTTATAATGTTTATCAGGAAAAATTTAAAGAATATAAAGATGTTATTCAATTTCATGAAGGCGTATACGATATTAGATCGTTGGATAATATACATGGACATAAAATTATTGTATTAGATGATTTAATGCACAAATTGAATTTGGAAATAGCAGAAGTGTTCACAGTTTATTCTCACCATCTAAATATCTCGGTGTTTTTCATAACACAGAATATTTTTCATCAAAGCAAGCATATGCGAAGTGTTTCTTTAAACACTCAGTATTTACTGTTGTTTGGACAGAGAAGAGACATGAGTCAAATTAATGTATTGGCAACTCAAATGTTTCCCCTTCAAAGGAAAGAGTTCTTAAAAGTATATAAAGAGGTTACTTCGATCCCCCACGGTTATTTGATGTGTAAACTTCACCCAAAAAACACGTACAGAGTGTTGTCCGCACCAACATTCTACCCTATGAGATAGAAACTGCATACATACCTGAATAATGAGTGCTCTAGTTGCAAAGTATTTACCTCTTATAAAAATTTAAAAGCTGAAACCATCTGAAAAACGTAAACTAATTAGGGATGATGAGAAATTCATCCAGTGTGTATGTGAAGTCTGTTTAAATCTTATAAAAGGAAATGTTCCTTTAAACAGACCTCAGAAGGTAAAGCTACGTCGTTATAGAAACATCATTAAAAAACTCTCCCTCAACATAAAAAATCTGAAAAATAAAAAGAAGTTACTACAGAGAGGAGGAGGGGTATTCCTACCATTACTCTTTTCCGTTATAGCGCCACTGATAACTAAGTGGTTGTCCCCATGATGAAGAAGGTTGCTGTACTTCCATATAATGAGTATGAGAAAATGAAGTATAATAATACAGCATCTGTACAGAATTCAGTTCCTCAGATTCAGCATTCACATCCTCTATATGAACCGTTATTACCACGCACTATGCAAAATCCACAGTTTCATCATTCACAACCCCAATATATGCAGATATTACCCCACAATGCAATGACATTACAACCTCTTTCACTTCAACAACAACAGTTGCACCAACAGAATCCTTATATTGTGAACGACTCATTATCTTTTCAGCAGCCTCTACCTCCTAGCTTATATGATCCTAAAGTTGAACACATATCCAATTACGAGAAAGAAGTGTACAGGATACATTCAGACATTAACATCCATGAGAAACGCATTTTATACCAAGATGCCATACAAAAATTGATAGATCTTAAAGACTTGCATCTACATCCATCACTACGTAACCCGCTACCCGATGATGTAGATATACCTAATGAAGTAAAACTTGAAGTGAAAAATGAAGATAAATTTAAAATATCCCAGAAGAGAGCCACCCATTAGAGTTCACATCACAACAGTTGCACAAGAACAATTATCTTTGAATGAAGCAGGGCAGATTGTAATTGATGATGAAATAGTTAAAGGATCAAATATTGTGGATTTGATAGCTGATCTCTCACGTAACTGGAAGAAAGACCCTGTAAAAGGATGGAATGAGATCAAACAAGAACTTCAGACTATTAATTTTCCCAGAAGTTTAATCTTAAATACACAACGATTAGCAGACTTAGATAATATCCCCATTACGCCAAGACCTGATTCAAGTCCCTCAGGCACTTCTTACGCTTCAGATAAATTTAAACGTGTTACCAGAGGAAGAGTTAGAAAAACACCTTATAATAAACATAGTTGGATTAAATCGTAATTATGTATTATCATATATATATATTTATTTAGTTGTAATGTCTGTGTATAAATAAATATGTTATTTTAAACCTTTTTCTTTAACCCTTTTAACTTTATACAACATTTGTACTTATATCGAGGCTATATATATATATATATAAGGTTACCATATTTTCTTAGAAGAGTTAGCAGCAGTTATATATATATATATATATATATATATATATATATATATATATATATATATATATGTTATATATATATATAATATGTGTGTGTGTGTATATATATATATATATATATATATATATATATATATATATATATATATATATATATATATATATATATATATTAAAG
>JABUQX010145229.1:37500-40000 GCA_015478945.1 Trachelipus rathkii | reverse complement strand
TTATATATATATATATATATATATATATATATATATATATTTATATATATATATATATATATATATATATATATAAATATATATATATATATTATATATATATATATATATATATATATATATATATATATATATATATATATATATATATATATATATATATATATATATATATATATATATATATATATGTAATATATATATATATATATATATATATATATATATATATATATATATATATATATAGTTATATATATATATATATATATATATATATATATATATATATATATATATATATATATATATATATTATTTTTATATATATATTTATATATATATATATATATATATATATATATTTATAAATACAATATATTATTATGAATATATAAAAATTTATATATATATATTTATTATTATATTTTTTTTTATATATATATATATATATATATATATATATTAGTATTCAGGGATGAACTTGCTTATTAATTAAAATTTGAAATACATACGAGCAAATATAAAAGAAAGTTTAATATCCAAGTAGGTGTTTGGAAGCACCTTTCATAAGGGAAGTCCATAACCTAGATACCAAACTATTGATGGCGAGCTTATTTAGTTTCAAGCTTCTTGTTTCCTGAGTGTGGTTGTATCAGGTATTCATTCAATTCTAGTTGAGATCGTTCAAAGTTTTTTTTTTGTTTTTTTTTGAAAAGTGGCTTTTTATTATTATTATTATTTTTTGTTTTATTTTTCGTTTTACTAGATAGCAACCTCATCTATTAAATTATTTATTAAACAAACTATTTACTACAACTGTTTTTTTTTCCTTTTTATAAATATTAAAATTATTTTAATTTTTAATGCAAAGAAATGACTATAAATTTTATATTGAAACTTTAGGAGAAAATTCATGAATCTAAAATTAAACTAGTTTATGTATCTGATATTTAAATAATCCATAATATAAAATCCATAGACGAAGCATGGAGGTGGGGTGTGGGTTCAGTGTGGGTGGGGGGTGGGGTGGGTGGTCGTGGTATTGGACTAGATACTCAATTACTTGAGCCTGCACCAGAGATGAAATTAATTTAAAAAAGAATCCTTTAAAAAAGGATCCTTCATATATGGTCTATGTCTCACTCTAATGGTCGGAGTCCCACCCACATGGCGGGGTCTGGGGGGGGGGGCTGTTAGTTTCGCCACTCTCCGGCTCAAAAATTGTCATTTATAGAAAACTTTGGGTAAACATATTAGTCTAGTTGTGACCGACGGACTTGTGCGGTACGGTAGGGTGCTAGTCGGTGCTGTGCGGTGCGGTGATGTGCGGTGGTGTGTGCTGTGCTGTGCTGTGCTGTGCTGTGCGGTGAGGTGCTGTGCGGCGCGGTGTCAGTACAGTGGCTCAAACAGTAGGGCAATCGGAAGAGTTGTGAAAGATCAAGATTCGATCCCTTCTGCTAATCCTAGGTAGCAATTACCTAGAGAACTCGATTCCGGTTCCGATTCCGGTTCGAATCCACCAAAATATTTACCGATTAAGTAATACCGGTTGCAGATTCTGATTTCATTGAACAAGGTTACACGCGTAACTTTTTTATTATTTTTTTATATTACTATAAAAACTCATACCTCGCGGACATAGCCCTATTGAAGAAGGGGAACTTCTCTAGGCAGTTGCTGCCTAGAATCCGGATTAGGGATGGAACCTTGGCTCTATGTCTCGCAAATCAGGCACTACCGTTGAGCCATGCTAGACGGTGTCGATTACAGTAAAAAAAATCTACATCTGGGTACAAATATAAACTCAGATATTTATAAATAGCTTGAGAGTAACTTATGCGTTGAAAGAGAGAGAGAGAGAGGAGAGAGAGAGAGAGAGAGAGAGAGAGAGAGAGAGAGAGAGAGAGAGAGAGAGAGAGAGAGAGAGAGAGAGAGAGAGAGAGAGAGAGAGAGAGAGAGAGAGAGAGAGTAAAAATGTTCACGTCAAATTTTAAGAAAATGATGACGTCATGAGTCATCATAAAGTGGCCAAAACCTGTTTCTTCCTCTGAACGTGTTTTGAATAAACAATGAATTAATTTTTTTTTCTTAAATACTCGTATTTTATATTTATAAATTTATATTTTTTTTTTTTTTTATTGTATTTATATTTTTTATTTTTATTTATAGTTTTTATCATGGTATTTAATAATTTTTTCTTTATTTTTTATATTTTTATTTTAATTATTATTATTTATTTTTTCATCATGTTATGTAATAGTTTTTAATTTTTTATTATTTATTTATTTTTATTATATTTTTATTTTTTATTATGATATAATTTTTATAATTTTATTTATTATTTTATTTTTAATTAATTTTTCGTTTTGTTTTGTTATTTTATTAGCATTTTTATTTGTTCCTAAGTATTATATTTCTGTAAATTTTATTATTTTTATTTATTTTATTATTTTTTATTTTACTAATTTATTGTTTTTATTATTTTATTTTTATATTC
>JABUQX010145229.1:22500-25000 GCA_015478945.1 Trachelipus rathkii | reverse complement strand
TGTCCATCTGAACACATTGAACCTTAAATCTATACCTCTTATTCCAAACCATAGTTTTACTAATTTGCATTAACACATGTAACAACATACCCTCATGCAAAACCCTAAGGCACTCAAAACTTAATCCCTTTGCGTCCACCAAGGATTTAATTGCACCAGCCACCTTCCTACCGTTCACAACTTTCCTACTACACTCTTCATCATCCGTTTCGTTTTCATCCAACATATATCCTAAATATTTAAACTAAGATACTTGCTCCAATTTCTCACCATCGAACATGACTTCACACAGCGTTCTCTCCTCGCTCACCACCATACCTTATATACATTAACAACCCTGCCAAATCCCTCTACCAATTTTCTCAAACTCTCTTCAGATTCGCCACACACACAAAACCAAATCATCCTTGTACAATAAGCAGGGCACCCTAAACTCTCTTTCATTCGTCATCATCTTAACACCTTCCCCTACCACTCCTACCTCTAATTCTTTCAAAATCCCATCCATATACACATTGAATAACCAAGTAGGCATAACACATCCCTTTTGCCTCACTCCGCTATTAATATTAAACCACTCACTTTCAATACCATTTATTCTTACACGCTTCACTATCGTCATACATACTTTTGTTTCCATTCAGAATGCTGCACTCAACATCTGCGACAGAGCTTCACTATCAATCCTTTCATATGTCATTTGCAAGTCCATGAAACCTAATACTTTTCTTCTCTCAATTTTTCGATCATTTGTTTCAATGTAAAAATTTGATCTATACATCCTTTACCTACACCTTGCACCTTGATCTTCGCTAATTAGTCTCTCAGTCACTCGACGTACTCTATTAACAAAATAAAAGCAAATATCTTCCCTAACAACAATCAATAAACTAATTCCCCTATAGTTAGTACAGTTCCCCTTATACCCCTTACCCATATATAAGGGTACTATTACTGCTCTCCTCCAATCCCTCAGAACTATACCATCCGTAAACGCTTTGTTACACAACTTCCAAATCCATTCAATCACCATCTCGCCTATATTCTCGATAATTTCACCAGTAACTCCATCTATACCTGCAAATTTACCATTCTTAAACTTTTTCACTATACCCATTACCTCCTCCTTCTTGCTAATTACCTTATCTAAATACCTTTCTTTTTGCACCATTAAACTCACACACATTCATTATCAGTTCTTCATTACTGCCAATGTTATACAGATTTTCGAAGTGCTTCCTTCATACTCTCCTCACATCTATTTCATAAGTTACGAAAGAACCATCCCTATTCATTATTCTACGGAGATTCCCCTTACTCTCATACTTAACTTTTCCCGCTTCTTTCCAGAAGAGTCTCCTATTGCCTAGTAAGTCCCTTTCATCCTCCTTCCAAACCGTTCATTTACCTCATTTTCCCTCGTACGTATGCAACTTTTACTCTTCCTTTTTTACTCCTTATATAATTCCAGGCACCTTTCTTTTGATACCTCATAATTGGCTTTCAGCACATTCAACCACGCCTTTTTTTTACTTCTAACAGCTTGCGTCACCTCTTCATTCCACCACTCACTGTTGACATTCTTGCTTCCTACTTTATCACAACCACATGCTTCTCTTGCATCACTAACAAAGGCTTCCTTCATTTGCGTCCAGATTTGCTCAGTTTCATCCTGCTCACATTCAACTGATTTATTTGCAAGCGTTTTTATATACTTTTCTTTATTTCCTTGTTCACTTAACATCTAACTCTTAATTCTTCCCACTTCTTTCCTCTCCATCCAAGTCCCCACTAACTTAATCTACATAAAACAACACAATGATCCGATAATCCCATTCCTAATCCCCTCACTGACTGATTTAGTATCCATCACATACTTCAACATCTCCTTCTTCACCAACACAAAATCAATCATACTTTTCGCTTGAGTACCATCTATACTACACCAACTCTTGAATATTATGAATATATATATATTATATATTATATGGTATTGTTATATATATATATATATATATATATATAAGGTTATTATATTATATATATATATATATATATATATATATATATATATTAACCCACCATCTATATATACATACATATATATATATATATATATATATATATATATATATATATATATATATATATATATATATATATATATATATATATATATATATATATATATATATATATATATTATATATATAAATATATATATAAATATATATATATATATATAAATATATATATATATATATATATATATATATATATATATATATATATATATATATATATATATATATATATATTACAAAATTTTCTAATTGGTGGCTTCTTTTGTGAGCAAGGCCCTATATAATTAATGATAGAAATTAAAAAATCCATATTTTGAACGATGTATTTATTTAACATAAAAGGTAATAAAGTTGGATGTTCCTAATTAATTAGTCTCAAATTTTGATAAGTCTGACGTTCTTCATAGAAAATATTT
>JABUQX010145229.1:12500-15000 GCA_015478945.1 Trachelipus rathkii | reverse complement strand
TATATATATATATATATATATATATATATTTATATATATATAATATATATATATATATACTTTATACTAACTATATATATATATTATATATATATATATAGCAACAATATAACCTTATGTATATATATATATATAACCATATATATATACTATATATATATAAGTATATATATATATATAATAATAACATATATATAATAATTTATAAATTTATAACATCTTATGTAAATATATATATAATATATATATATATATATATATATTTGTTGTCTACCGCAGCTCAACTGTTGTTAAAGTGAGTCGAGAGACATGTGGTTAGGGTTCGATTTCGTTGTCGTGGTCTTAGGTAGGAATTACCTGATTACCCTCTATGAATAGATTATGCCTTGAGGTGTGAACTTTTATTATTATCATATATATATATATATATATATATATATATATATATATATATATATATATATATATATATATATATATATATATATATATATATATATATATATATATATATTACTACACTACCGTCTCTCATATAATTGTGGGGTTGTGTCAGTTGCAAACCGGAAAGCTCAAAATAGTTGTGCTCTTCCAGAATGTTCAGATTGTTGAAACCTTTAAAAGAATGTTTCACGCACTACTCACCTCCAAATGTTAATCTATTTCCTTCGTCCAAACTAATTCCCTTTGGTAGTAATAGCTCCTTTACTCCATCAAGCCATATCCATTTGGGTTTGCCCCTTCTCCTATTACCTCTTAACCTCAGACATAAAAACCTTCTTAGCCAGTTTTCCATCATTTATTCTAAACAGCTGTCCATACCATCTCAGTACTTCTTTGTCCGGTCTTTCTACTAGGCTTCTTTCCTAGTAGCACACATATCCATTATTCTTACATATCTGACGCTGTCACTTCTCTTCACCCACAGATATTTCTTAAGCCTTTCATTTGCAAAACCCCGATTCTTCTTTCCAACTTTGAATTTAAAGCCAAAATCTTACATCGATACAAAATAGTTGATAGAAATATACAGTCAAATAAATTCAACTTTACCTGCCTAGATATATTTCCCTTTTTCCATAATTCTCTAAGACTACTTAGTACTCTTTTACCCTCCTCAACCCTATAATCAATCTCCTCTTTCAACCCTCCACATAAAATATCCATCCCTAAGTACATAAGAATAGGTTAGGTTAGGTTTTCCCTCATTCACGCTCCTTTCTCAGCAAACATTGAACAATCTAGTCAGCCACTTCACGTCACTGTTACCTCCCTTTTTCAACATTTTTACTTGTATAGCATCCAACCCAGAAGATTTCCCTTCCTTTGATTTCTTCAAAGCATTCATAATTTTATTATTTGTTATATGTCCTGCAATTTCACTTCTAAGCTCTTCGTCCATAATATTCTGTTCTACTCTAATTTGTAGTCTTTCTTCCCCCTCATATACTCTTTTGCATTTAATTAATAATTCCTTAAAGTGTTCTCTCCACCTTTCCTCGACCTTCTTATCATCTTGAAGTAACTTGAACCACAGTCAATCCAAAGTCTTTACTCCAGTTAGAATGACTTACCTTTTATTTCGAATCTTTTAATCTTCTTCCAAAACAGTTTACTCTTCTAATGATAATTGGCAACAAACTTTCCACTCCACCGCTCGTCTGCCGTTCTCTTTGCAGCTTTAACTTTCCCTTTACCTTCATTTCAAACTCTCTTGTGTTCCTCCCATGTACCCTGGTTATTAATAGCTAAATAGTTTGCAAAAACTTTTTTTTTATCTTTTTAATAATAACATTTAATTCTGCATTAACCATTCGCTACCTTTTATTCTTTTCGGCCAATCTTTTTACAAGTCGGAATAAAATAATGAAGATTTAATAAACATTTTCAAAACAATTTTTTTAAAACTTTAATTAAATTTATTAAATCGATTTTAGTTTTTTAAATAGAAATAAAAAAAAATTTATTCGAATGCTGACAAAATTCGTACTTTGAGCTAGGTAAGTTCTGATGAAAAGTTTTTAATAATTGGGCGTGAAATTTGTTGAAACCGAGTAACCCCAAGAGTCGAGAAACCCTCCTAATCATTTGGTTACCCCCCCCCCAAAAAAAAAAAAAAACAGGTGCTATCAAGGAAATACAAAGGAGACAACTGCAAAGAACACTCGAAGCCGAAAAAACAAAACAAAAAACAAGACAAATACCAAAACAGAATCAGAAACAAAGATGAAAGTGGGAAAATAAGAAATTAATCTTTAAAATTGCTTGTTGAAATGTTAGAAGGGTGAATGCTGAGGATAAGAGAAAAGGAATGGGGGCTGCCTTGCAAGGAAAATTGAATAGATATATGTGATTTAAGACTAAGTTGAAAGGTAAAATAGAGGAATGGTTTGGAAACTACAGTGGACAAGTTTCAGGTGTGAGTGAGAGAGTCGGGGCTAGGGAAGGTATGGTGATAGCTATGAAAGAAGAATAATGAGAATATGTGAAAAAAAGTAAA
>JABUQX010145229.1:2500-5000 GCA_015478945.1 Trachelipus rathkii | reverse complement strand
TAATTTTTCATTTCTTAAAAATTTTACCATTGAGTTTAATTTTCTTATTAATATTTATTTTTAATTTGTGAAACATTAAATCTTTTTGTTAACGGTTTTCATTTTAATTTTAATTTTAATTTATGTACTGAAGGTCTATGGGACAGACTTCCTCTTTTTTGTGAGTATCAAGAGGTTAGAAGAGGATCTTCCTTTATCATGAAGAGCTTATGGGAGGGGAGAAAGATTCTTTACTATTTATGGAGCTTTGTGACATCAAAGGAGAGAGAGAGAGAGAGAGAGAGAGAGAGAGAGAGAGAGAGAGAGAGAGAGAGAGAGAGAGAGAGAGAGAGAGAGAGAGAGAGAGAGAGAGAGAGAGAGAGAGAGAGAGAGAGAGAGAGAGAGAGAGAGAGAGAGAGGGGGGATTTTACTTCTATTATGGAAAATATAAATGGGAGAGGGATACTTTTATTAATTATTGGAGAGTTTGAAAGACATGAGAGGACATTTCACTTAATTTGGAGAGTTTGAAGTGTTTGGGAGAGTTTTTCTTTTCTGGAGAATGTAAAAAATGAGAAGAGAAAGAGATAGAGAAGAGGTGATTTTATTAAGATTATTCTTAAGCGAATTCAATAAGAAAGAGTTTAATTCTTAAATAAGATAATTCAAGAATAAAAAAGATTAATAATCTGTAATCTTAATTCAAAAAGATTAATTCTTATTAATTCAATAGGAAGAAAAGTTAATTCTTAAACTAATTTAATAGAAAAAAGTTAATTATTAGGTTAATTCAACAAGAAAAACAGTAATAATTATAATTAGTAAAATAAATTAATAGAAAAACATTAATTCTTCCCTGATCAATAAGAATAAAACAATCAGTTGCAAGTTATCTGTTAATTAAGGTATGATAATAATTATTAACTAAATTAATTAGATATTATAATTCAGTTTTTATAATCATAATACAAAGTTGAGTCATATCCTTTCACAGTTGTATTACTGTTTTAATTTACGAAATATAAATTTATTTATCATCACGATTGAAAATTAAAATTAAATTTAAAAAAATTAAATTTTCATGTTTTCTTATTTAATTAAAACAAATATTTTATTACTAAATCAATTCGACGAGTGTGTACATGTCATTAATTGTGTCAGAATAAAAAAGAATCAAATTATAACCATAAATTCACACTTTTGCAAAATGCCTGCTATTTATTTGTCACCCAGACGTCCCTGAACGGTGTTTTATGTACGTCCGCAAAGGTGAAGTCTTCTACAGTACAAATCAAAGGTCAATTTTCTGTAAAAATGTCAGGAGGTCACAAAGGTAAAGCCACTTCGTGTGCGAGCATCTTAAAATTCCTTTTTGATTAGGTGTCTCTCTCAACTGCAGTGAGTAAATGTAATAGTTATACATGAATATACGCATTCATGTATATATATATTTATGTGTATATTTTTGTGTTCATGTATATATATATATATTCAAGTCCATTATACATCAAACGGTGAAAAAGGAAAAAATCAAATGATTAAATTATACTTCTCTGTGATGTATGTAAAAAGGGATCTTGGGGATGTCAGTACGAGATAATAATTTAAGTTTCACTTCTTCAGTACAGGTGTTAGATTTATGAGGTGTATTTGAAGTTTCTTCTGCGTGAGAACATAAAAATATCTTTCCATTCAAGAATTAGGGTAAGCAGGGATTTTTTTTTTACGGAGGGAGGATTGAGGCAGAGGGAGAGGGGAGAGGCTGAATTTTCCAGAGTACCAATTTATAATTTTTCCCGTTTTTTCTGCTTTTACTTTCTCATAATTTCCGTGGGGGAGGAGCTGTGCTGTAGCCCCTTAGCTCCCTCCTGCGTACGCCACTGTGACCTCAATATTGAATTATTTTTTCAGATAGTTTCAAACACCCTACTGCCGTATTCTTCGTTAGGAATTGTTTTCTATATCATATAATATAATACTTATACATTATCTCTCTACCGTTGCCCAAAAGGTAAAGCAACAGAGTATCATGGCAAGAAACTAGGGTTCACTCCCTCGTCCGGACTCTAGGTAAAAACTATCAAGAGCAATTCCCCTACTGGAATAGGGTATTGTCGGAGAGGTGCTAATTTTTACACATAGAGGGTAAAAAATTTTGGATGTGATCCCTCATGCTCATCACCGTACAAAGTACAAACAAGGTTTGGCCGAGATGTGGTGCTGTGCGGTGCTCAAAATTCCGGTTCTTAGTCAACCCTAGTTGAAGTAGAAACCGAATAATCTTTAAAATTGTGTGTATCTTATTCTTAAAAACCAGTCGTAAAAGGGTAATTAATATTTTATCAGCAATGAAAGAGTCTTTATTATGATGGATAACTAGAAATATCAATCTCTCTCTCTCTCTCTCTCTCTCTCTCTCTCTCTCTCTCTCTCTCTCTCTCTCTCTCTCTCTCTCTCTCTCTCTCTCTCCCTCTTTTTTTTAAAGAAAATTGGGAAAAATAAACTAACAGACTAGAAACAA
>JABUQX010145227.1:10000-12500 GCA_015478945.1 Trachelipus rathkii | reverse complement strand
AGCGTTCTTACATACTTATCCTTACAATTCTGAACATTAAACTTCAATTTAATTTACCCAATTTCCTTCTGTGGTATCACCCTCCTCTCATCCAAGTTCCCACTAACTTAATTTATAGAACAACATAATGATCCGATAATCCCATTCCTAAACCTCCCCTCACTGATTTAACATCCAATACATACTTCAACATCTCCTTTTTTTCACCAACACAAATCAATCATACTTTTCACTTAACTTCGATACCATCTCTACCAACACCAACTCTAGTATACTTATGGATACTATGGTGAAAAAGATTACTTGCATATACCTCTCTCCCCACAGAAATCAATCACCTTCCTACCATTCTTATTTTCTCACACCCCAAAACCACCTATTATACCATCCTTTTTTGATCATATATATATATATATATTATATATATAGTTATATATATATATATATATATATATATATATATATATATATATATATATATATATTTGTTATAAACACACTTCTATATATATATATATTTATATATATATATATATATATATATATATATACAATACGCTTTTCTGCATTTATGTACAAATGGCCTAGAAGGGGTATTGGTACTACTGTATAATTTAAAACATCTTTTATATACATAAAAAGAGGAAATGTTCATACAACAAAAAAACATTTTGCCTTAAAAACGTTTTTTTTTTCAAAAAAAACCAAATTAAAAAAAACCGTTTTTTTCACAACCCTACGTGTAGCTCAACCAGGCTTTTCAAGAACCATTCTGAGGGTTTAAATAAGTACCGAGTTTTAAAGCAGTGATATCGAAGCAGGAGACTTGAAAACCGTTCCGAGATGCCTCCTTTTTCTGGGGAGACGGATCTGAGCAGTGTTAGAGACTCCTGTACATTGTCTAACGGCGATGCTGTCGATGGTTCGAGTGCTTGCAATGAGTGAGCAATTTTCTTTCGTCAGTATTGCAAATTTGTTGCTACAAGCATGTTAGTAGCTCCGCATTTCGGCGTTCCTTGACTTTTGGTTGGCTGTCTCTTTAACTCAGGAGTACCCCAGCAAATGCCAGTGTAGTCCACTGTGTGTCTCCCAATCACCCTTCTGGATTTAATAGTACCGAGTTTCAAAGCAGCGATATCGATGCAGAAGATTTGAAGACTGTTCCGAGATGCCTTCCTTTTCTGGGAAAACGGATCTGACTAGTGGTAGAGCCTCCAGCACATAGTCTAACAGCGACGCTGTTGTCGATGGTTCGAGTCCTGGCACGAGTGAAAATTTTCTTCGTCTTATTATTGCAAATTTGTCGCAACAAGCATGTTGTGCCCATTTCGGCGTTGCTTGACTTGATTATTGCCTAACCTTAGAGCAATTCAGCAGAATTTTTGTCGTAGTCCCCAGCAAGGGTTCCAAAACAGCACTTTCTGTGGATTTAATAGGGTACCTGAGTTTCCATAAAGCAGTGGTATCGGGAAGCATGAGATTTTAAAACTGTTCCGAGACGCCTTCTTTCGGAGGTGGATCGACGGTGTTAGTTCCTGCTCATTATCTAGTGGCAACGCTGTTGTCGACGGTTCGTGTCCTGGGCGCAAGAGAGGTTTTTGTCATCTTCGTATTTGAAAACTTGTCGCAACACGCCTTTTTTGAGTATTTTGTTCCTTGACTTTGGTTGATTGATTCATAACCTAGGGACACTCCCCAGAATGCCAGGTATCCCTGGGGCAGGTTTCAACCACCATCCTGTCAATTTGGGCTAAGTACCGAGTTTTAAAGCAGTGATATCCAAGTAGGAGATTGCAGAAACTGTTCCAGAAATTTCCTTTCGGGGAGACGGATCGAGTATTAGTAGAGCCCTGTATTGTCTAACGGCGACGCCGTTGTCGATGGTTCAAGTCCTGGCGACTGTGAAATTTTTCTTCGTCTTATTATTGCAAATTTGTTACAACAGGCATGTTGTGCACATGTCAGTGTTGCTTGACTTTGATTGGTTGCTTCTGTAACACAGGAGCAACTCAGCAGAATGCCGTGTAGCCCCAGCAGGGGTTCCAAGCACCATTCTGTGGATTTGTATAAGTAATTGCGTTTAAACAGTGATATAGAAGAAGGAGAGACCTCTGAAACTGTTTCGTAATAATTTCAATAGTTCTGGAGAGGCAGATCGGACTAGTGGTAAAGCCTCCTGTACATTATTTAAAGGCGACGCTGTTGTCGGTGGTTTCAGTCCTGGATTGAGTGAAATTATCCTTCGTCTAATTACACTGGTCAGCAAATTTTAGGAAATTTTTCGTAACTGAAATAAAATTAGGTGAAACTATACGTATTTTTCATGCAGATTCCGAAAATGATTTTAGAATTCTTGTATCACGTATAGTTTTTGAGTTACAAGCTTCCAAAGTTAAGGTATAATACCTCCAAATATGCGTATGTTGTAACAAAGATATATTATTATTATTAAACTTGACTATAAAATTAATTAATTTTATAGTCAAATTTACAGAGTTAT
>JABUQX010145227.1:0-2500 GCA_015478945.1 Trachelipus rathkii | reverse complement strand
ACTCGGAGGATGCTTCGGTAACCACTGAAAAGGTATGGGCCGTAATCGCCGATGGGATGAGCAGGTTCATTCCATCTTTAACTAAATCTTTTCCTCCTCAAAATCCATTGTTCTATGGAGCTTGTTCTAGCGCCATTCAGGAGAGAGACATTGCGCAGCGGGCATGGAAAAACTTTCGTTCTCCTATCACTTACTAATTTTCATTTTGATCGGAATCGTTGCAGGGATACTATTTGACAGGCTATTCGCGCTTTCACTAAACGAAAGTTCTCCTACTGATAAAAATTTCTGACCTCTTGCCAAAAACATCTCTAACAACTTTTGTAAATCTGCCTTTCCACCCCTTATTCGCTCTGACGGTTCTGTAGCTAACTCTTCTTCTGAAAAAGCTAATCTTTTCGGCCTCCTTTTTTCATCTAATTCTACCCTGGACGATTCTAGCATCCCTCCTCCTACTCCATATCCTCTAAGGTTTCCCATGTCTTTACCTGTGATCACACATGGTCGTGTGCATGAGATCCTGAGATCTATGAACGCCAGGAAGGCTAGTGGCCCGGATGGCATTCCTTCCCGTGTTTTGAGGGAGTGTGCTTCTGAGCTGATGCCTGTCCTCGTTCAACTCTACTCTCTATGTCTTAATTTTAATACTTTTCTTCAGTGCTGGAAGCTCGCATATGTTCAACCGATCTCGAAAAAAGGTAGCCGCTCTGATCCTTCAAACTATCACCCCACAGCTCTCACTTGTATTCTATCTAAAGTCTTTGAAACTCTTCTTAACTCTCTTTTCTGGATCATCTGGAGTCTCATTCCCTTCTTTCAGATCATCAGTATGGCTTTCGACGCTCGAGGTCAACTGGTGACATATTTTCCTATCTAACTGATTTATGGTCTTCTGCCCTTAGGAACTATGGGGAGTCTTGCATGTGGCGCTTGACATATCTAAAGCTTTTGACCGGGTATGGCACGCGTCACTGCTCTCTAAGCTCCCTTCCTTTGGGTTTCCTCCTTCTCTTTGCTTACTCTTGTCTAGTTTTCTCTCCCATCGCTCCATATCAGCACTCGTTGATAGAGCGTCCTCTTCCTCCTTTCCTGTTAATTGTGGTGTTCCTCAAGGTTCTGTTTTATCTCCAACTTTATTTCTACTTTTCATCAACGATCTCTTCAGCTGTACTTCTAACTCTACTCACTCTTATGCCGATGACTCAACTCTCCATTCTTCCACTCATTTCAAATCTGCTCCCTCTTTTGCATCTATAGTTGCCTTCAGTTTTCCGATTCTATTCTTGCCGATCTGGATGGGATTTCCTGGTGGGGTCACCGCAACCTTGTAAAATTCAACTCTTTAAACACTCAACTTCTTTAAATCTCCTTCTCAAAAGCACCTCACAACTTTCCTATTTCCTTCGACAGCTCTAACGTCTCACCTGTGAATAACATATTCTTGGTCTCAACATAAACAACAAACTGTCTTGGAAGCCTCATATTGCAATGGTTGTTAAGGTGGATTCAATGAAGCTGGGAGTTCTGTTCAGGTTGCGGGAATTTTTTTCCTCTGAACAGTTCTTTCCAGTTATATAAGGGCCTTATTTGCCCTTATATGGAGTACTGCTCTCACATTTGGTGGGGGCTCCGGCCCCACCCTTCTATTGGATAGGGTTGAGTCCAAAGCTAAGAGACTAATAAACTGTCCCCTTCTTTCAAACTCCCTTGACTCTCTATCTCTGCGATGTGACGTTGGCGCACTATCTCTTTTCTATAGGTACTACAGCTGCAGATGCTCGGGGGAGCTGACCTCTCGCATTCCACCACCCTTGCGTCACCCTCGTATCACAAGGGGTGCCTTGCTCTCGCATGAACATTGCGTGAGTATTGAAAACCCCAGACTTGTTCGTTGCAGTGCCTCTTTCTTTCCAGCGCATTTCAGTTCTGTGGATCTCCTTGCCTTCTTCTGTTTTTCCAACTGTATTTAATCTTCCCCTCTTTAAAGACCACCTCTGCTTTCACCTGAGAGATATGCGTTAAGCTAGGGCTTGGGTGGGTTTCCTGTTTTATTTTATGCCCCCTCCTTGAAAACGGAGCAGCCCGTTAGTGGTACAAAAAAAAAAAAAATTGAAACTTTTGAAAATGAAAACAAAAAAATGAGCTGAAATGTTTTTAAGTTTTCAATAATATATTTACCAACATTTTTTTCTATAATCAAAAAAAATATGTTGAATAAAATAAATTAGTAAAATATATTTTTTTAATGTTCACATTTAAAAGTTAATAGTTTACCATATGAAATGGGAAATAAATTGTTTTAACATCTATTGAAAAATATCGATAAACAATTACACATCGTTAAATCATCCTACAAGTTTAAATTTGCTTATATATTTGACATTTCAAATAAATAGTGATATATATATATATATATAATATATATATATATATATATATATATATATATATATATATATACTCTTTGCTCTCTCATAACCTTATATATATATATATATAT
>JABUQX010145226.1:45000-50120 GCA_015478945.1 Trachelipus rathkii | reverse complement strand
GAGGAGATGATATATATATATATATGTTATATATATAATATATATATATATATATATATATATATATATATATATATATATATATATAAGTATATATATATATATATATATATATATATATATATATATATATATATATATATGGGTATACTTAAGTTTCTTTCTGACCTATCGATATTTAAGTTTTAAAATCGATTTTCGATATATGTGTATCGATTATACCCAAGATACTGAGAATCTAAATTTATTCATAGAAACATATATATATATATATATATATATATATATATATATATATATATATTGTATATATATATATATATATATATATATATATATATATATATATATATATATATATATATATATATATATATATATATATATATTTATATTTATTATATAAAGATGGACTTTATTCATTGAGTATTATTGGAACCTTTCAAATATCTACTGTATATATAAATTTGAAGGTACATAAATTTTTTTTTACTGTGTTTAGTGAGGTGGTTGCGGTATTTTTTGTTCCAATTTTTCTGAAAATTATGAATTTGAAGGATTTATTCTAAATTTGTGAGAATGATTATATCGTGTTAGCAATGCTGCAACATTTTAGTTTGATACTAGATAAAAAGGTTTGTAGAAAGTGTCAAAGAATGTGAAATTACCAAAGTAGAGAAAAGTTTAATTTTTATTGTACTAGTAAACATTGTAGCTCGAAGTATACTGTTTCTTCCAAATATTTTTTTTCAAATATTAGAGTTTATTACACTGATGCCCTTTTAATTATGTATTTCTTTTTACATAACGAAACAGTTTCAAGGGTAGTAACTTATTTAGATGTCAGTGAACCAACAGTTATAGATTGGATTAATTTAATTGGTTTAATGTATATATATATGGCCAGCCTCTAGAAGAGCTACAATCCATATATCTCAAAAACTACAATAGCTACAGGAAAAGGAATACATTTTTGGAATCCTTGTAAAATTTGGTTAGGAATTAATAGTTTTTCAAATAAAAAAAATAATTACAAAATTATTACTAGTTTTGTTGAGAGCTCGAGCATGCCAGGAAATAGTATATATATTATTTGTAAAAGTATATTACACGGCTAGGGGGCTCGAGCGACGGGGAACACAGGGGGACGTTTTCCATACCCCGTAGGGGAGGGGCGGGAGGAACCCCGCGACACCCGTCACCAAAGAAAGGGCTTGGGCCTCAGCCCAAAGCGGGCCAGGCCTTACCCTCCTTCGAGTGGGGTAAATTGCTGGCACTCTTCGGGTGATCCCCCTCGCAGACTCACACCCTTTCAAGGGGCGCCTCCCCCGGGTTTTCTCGAAGTAATGTGTTATTTGATACTCTTGGTTAATGAAAACCGTTTATTCGTAAGTTAAGTACGTTATGTTAAATATTACTATGACAATGTAAAATTAATATGATATGCTAGAGAAATGATGAGTTTTTTGTAAGATATTACTGTGTTAACTGACGATGATGTTAGAAACGTGATCCTAGGTTAAGTTTGTTGAATAATGTCAGGTTTGCCCTAGACTTTTGCTAATGTCTTCGCTGTTTATCCATAATAAATGATGTTATACTCGACACGGAGGACATAATTTTATTAGTGATAGTGTCAATTCATAGTTTAAGATGGTGGCATCTTTGATAGATTGGTCACTTTGTTAAGGGATTTGTTAGATAATACGGCCTTACCTGTTGCTAATATGCTCAAAAGTGGGAACATATCGAGTATTGTGTGACCTGTTAGCTACTCTTTACCTTGAGATCAGTAGAATTTTTCAGGATGTTATTGTTTATTCATACGTGAGGTATGTTAGGTTTGCATTGTACATTATATTCTAGTCGCGGTTATGATTTGTTAGCTTTATTGATGCTAAAACTTTTGTTGCGTAAGCAGATATTCGTAGGTTAGTATATAAAGAACTTATTTTCATGTTGTTTGGCCAAATGATACTTGAAATATGACTTGAATCAATAGTTCAATAGATCACAGGCGGGTGGGACGGGTAGGGGACTGCAGGATGGGTGGTTTGATACTCTTGATTAATGAAAACTGTTTATTCGTAAGTTAGGTACGTTATGTTAAATATTACTATGACAATGTGAAAATAACACTGATTTGTTAGAGAAATGATGAGTTTTTGTAAGATATTACTGTGTTAACTGACGATGATGTGTTAGAAACGTGAGCCTAGGTTAAGTTTTTGTTGGGTAATGTTAGGTTTGCCCTAGAATTTTGCTAATGTCTATGTTTATTCATAGGACAATTGATGTTATACTCAAAAGGAGGACACTTTGATGAAGATGGTGTTAATTTGTAGTTGATGTTAGTATCTTGATAGATTGGTCACTTTGTTGAGGGATTTTGTTAGATGATGCGGTTTTACCTGTTGCTGATATGCGAGAAAAGTGGGAACATATCGAGTATTGTATGACCTATTAGCTACTTTACCTTTGATAAGTAGGGAATTTGTATGGAACTTTGTTAATGTTAGTTGTTTATTCGTGATAGATTCGTCGTTGTACATTATTTTCTTAGTCCACATGATGCTATGTTAGCTTTATTAATGTGAAAACCTTGTTATGTTAGCATATATTCGTTGGTTTGTATATAAAGAACTTATCTTTGTACTATGTTATTGTTGTTGTTGTTGTTGTTGTCTAATGAGAATATATACCCTTTTGAACTGATATGGTTCATTCGTACGTCGTATTCTTGTTTACTTTCTTCTGATTGGTTGAAAGAAAGAATCTCATTACATTTAAGGGATGTTTATACACTATTTTCTTCAGTAGGATAGTTTTTCGCAGGTTACGATTTTGTATGTTATGTTAGTTACTTTATTGTTGTTAAGTGTGAAACGTTGTTAACAAAACAGGAATCAATGGTATTACGTAATGTTTCGAAAATGAACCAAACAGGAATCATAGGTATTGCACAATGTTTCGAAAAGAGGGAGGAGTTTGAGCAAATTCTCGAATTGTATCTGATAGCTCTAGTGATACAGGAAATACAAATACATATATATATATATATATATATATATATTAGTTATATATATATATATAGAGAAGTGTATATATATATATATATATATATATATATATATATATATATATATATATATATGTATCTTATATATATAGATATAGAAAATATATGAAAAATATATATATATATATATATATATATATATATATATATATATATATATATATATATATATATATATAACATAGGAAAAAGAAACAATCATAAGAAAAAACAATTTTAATATACATCTTACATGATATGTTTTAAAACAGATACATATAATAAAAAATTACAATCGTATAATTATATAAAAATATTTAATAAGATTGAGTTCGTTTAAGAAGGTTTAACATTTAACATACAATGTGAGCATTCGATGTATTGTTCTAAACTTCCAAGACCTTCAGTTGTGATATAGGTATAAATATCTCTTGCTGATATTTTCAAAGATTGTTCTTTGTACCCTGGGGATTTCATCTCTTTTTCATAAAGGAAGGTGAATTTTTCAAGGTTGAGCGCCTCGATAACTGGTGTTTCCTGTGATTCGAATATATTGTGCTCGTCGTACATCGTATAGAGTATACCATGCGAGAGGTTAATAAGTTCGTCCAGTAAATCAACTTCAATCAACCTTTTAGATATTTCTTCGTGCATCTTGATAAACGCTGTAATATTTACCACTTACACAAACACCAAATGAGGTGGGTCGGAATATTCCAGTTGAATTAGGTCTCCACCAAATACGTAAATCAATGGATTCAATATTGTTATGTAGTGAAAAAACAAGAGTTAATCTTTTTGAGTCATCTTCATCACCTCCCTTGATTGCAACTCCCCACGAATTTGTCACTGATGAAGAAATGTACTTTTCATTTATCCAAGTATTAACTTCATCGAACACCCTACTTAATTCTTCACAGGATAGGAATAATGGTCTGTTATGGGTGTAAGATGAATCGGAACAGGCAAAGTAACGTTCTCCATTTGTCTTACGACGGAAAGTTAAGTTAAGAAAAACTTTTGGATGCGATATCTTCCATGTTACAATATCGTTTACAAATTTATTATTCACGAGAGAAACCATTTTTATAGTTTTAAAGTCAGACAAGCAACTGATGAAGAGCTTCATTTGTCGCTCTTTTAAGAAGAATGTAATCCTCTCTCTCTCACAATAACGAAAGATGATGTAACAAACCAGTTTATACAATGCTAACCCTAAACGACAACCCTAACAAGAAGGATGGGTAGGGCTTATAACTATTGCGTAATGTTACTTTTTTTTTTTCATACCCCTAATGGGTTTCACTTGTAATATAGTATTAGGCCTACATATGCTAAATTTTTTGTTAAATATTACTATGTTAATGTAAAATTAACATTGTCGTGTTGGAGATATGTTTGATAAAGTACGAATGGATTATGTTTTTGTGAGTCTTGTTAGTTACTTTTACTGGGTTGATAATATGAAAGCTTGTTAATGTTAACAGTTTATTCTTGCTTAAGATGTGTCAGGCTTGTCGTAATATATTATATTCTTAGTTCCGGCTATGTTACGGTGGTTTTATTAATGTGAAAACTTTGTTATGTTAGCATACTTTCGCTGGTCTGTATGATAATTACACAAGGTTATGGTAAATTTTTGTTAAATATTACCATGTTAATGTAAAATTAACATTGTTATGTTAGAGACATGCTTGACTAAGTGTGAATAAGTTACGTTTTTGGATGTTATGTTAGTTACTTTACTGATGTTAAGTGTGGATCTTTGTTAACGTTGACCGTTTATTCCTGCTTAAGATGTGTTAGGTTTGTTGTTGTACATTATTTTCTTAGTTCTGGTAATGTTATGTTGACTTTATTAATATGAAAACTGTGACGACCGCATACTTCGTCGGTCTATATGATGGAATTATACGTTATAGTAAATTTTTGTTAAAATCACCATGTTAATATGAAATTAACATTGTTATGTTATATGTTTGACAAAGTGTGAACAAGTTACGTTTTTGCATGTTATGTTAGTTACTTTACTGGTGTTAAGTGAACTTTGTTAATGTTAACA
>JABUQX010145226.1:0-35000 GCA_015478945.1 Trachelipus rathkii | reverse complement strand
GAGATCAGAATACGTCCCACGGAAGAGGAGTTTGGCAAAAACTGACCGACCAAGAATTGAAGGAATACGATTTTTGTATGTTATGTGAAGCCGTCGGTCACCACTCGCGCTTATGTAAATGGAATTCACCCTACTGCCGTTATTGTAGACGATTTCACCAACGTGGGTCTACAATGAATTGCAAAGAAGCCCCTACATGGAGGCCTTCTCCAGATTCTGACCAAATGTTCATCCCGTATAACAGTGCAGAAGATTTGGAGAAAGGTTTGAAAGCGAAAAGATTAGAACGCCCCAGCGTAGAAAAGAAGAGCCCAAGTACTTTTTCCAAGAAAAAGGAAGAATATAGGTCCTCCATAGGGAGGTAAAGAAGAACACAAGAGTCTATGTGGCTGACAGCCAATTAAGAGACTCTGAAGTGAATGAAGAAGAAGAAGATGAAGATAGAACCTTAGAGAGAGATGCTTCCCATTCAGACGAAAAGATAGAGACAGAAAATTTTCGGCAAGGGGCAAAAGCAGGAGGAATATAAGAAGGAAAGATAATGGACGAGTATTTAGTCGAGAAATAGATAAAAAAGTAGCCAGTACATTTTTCCAAGAAAGTGTCGATCGACCTTTCAAATTAGGCCATCATTTCTATACTAATGTCTACCTTGCCCCCTCCATAGGTGAAAGGGAGGCCAAGGCGTGTGTGCTTGATACAGGGTCCCGTATTAGCCTTATCATGCCGAAGCGGCTGAGAGAGCTAGAAGAAGAGGGAAATTTCACGTACTTCTAGAGACATTGGACCTCATAGTTAAAGGAGTGGATAAATAACCATACAAAGTTAAAGGGAGAGTCCACTGTATTCTGTATTGCATGAAAGGTATTACTACCTCAAGACATTTCAGGTAAGCGAAGTAAAAGGTGACCCTAGTTGGGACGTGTTATTAGGAAATAATATTCTCGCTAATTTACCCATAACTCTAAATTTCTTTTCTTCTAAAATGTCCATTAAAGAAGGTAAGGTGGTGGACATTCCTGTTTTTGCCAAGCAAGGCATGTATTTAGTTAGGAATACAGTGATGGAGATCTCAGACCAGTAAGATCTCGACTTTGTACTGAGAACCCCATATGGGCGACGAGCCGCCCAGAGGGAAGAAAGAGTTTTGATTCGAACCAAATCCTTCCCTGCCCAATCAGCTATGGACGGCTGCTTCCGACAGGTAAAGCTGGGGGCCAGTCCACCAAGCTCCCCACAGGCAGTGCAGTTGCACAGAGGAAGAGAAGAGAGATATGCTTTGAACGGAGAAGCTCAAGTAAAGTCAGACGTTAAGGAGAACAGGGTTGGAGACGAAAGATACTCAACTTTCTAATTATCATAGCTCTGAGAACCAGGGAGCTAGGCCAAAGTTTAAGCCCACTTCTTCTAAAATAAAGGAAGATTTGAGTCGAACTGAAAAGTTTAAGATTTCAGCGGCTCCAAACCAAACCAAATATGGTTATTTGATGCTCGATGAGGAAATCAAGATTGACTTAAGAGTAATTGAAAATACTTTGCTGTAGCACAATGTCTGACATTTAAAGTTAGGCCTGAAACTCAAGATGATTTCGAACTGGAGAGAAAGTGTATAATGACACCAGCTCTTACCAGAGGCCCCTTGTATATAGCTAATACGGTGAGTCCCGTGCGTGACAATACAGTCATACTCAATTATATAAACTTGAGTGATCGATCTTTTTATTTGAAAAAAGGACTGTGTCTAGGGAAAAGTTTCCGATAATTAGTGAACATGCTGAATCAGGCCCAGAAAGAGGACACCAGCAAATAGCTTCAGCCAATGTAGCTACATGTCTGTGCTGTCTTTCCTTAAGTGATGAGTTATGGCAAGTGTATAGAGAAATCATTGAAGCCAAAATGTCAAAGAAGATGCTGAGAATAGTGTCTTAGAGAAGCCAGAGTATTTGGAAGAGCTTCTCGGAGCTTTTGATGGAATTTCATGATGTATTGGCACTGATGAAGATGCTGGTTCCTGTCTGCCCTTCAGAAGTTTGAAATTGAACTACCCCTGATGCTCCTAGTTACGTTGAAGCACATCGTCGCCTGCCAGGTACTTACAGGACATAGACGACTCTTTACGGACGCGCGGCATTAAGGAAGGGATATATCAAGGCTTATTACAGCCCACACAGCTTTCACCATTATTAGTAGTAGTGTGAAGAAGAACCTCCTCAAAACTAGGTCGGTACTTGACTACAGGTACTTAAATTCCCCATAGCGTTCCGCGACGCAAGCCTCCACCGCTCAGCATAGAAGAGATATTTACTTCGCTAGAAGGCAACACGGTCTTCGCCTTAGACTCTGCTGGAGGCAGTACAACCTAGCTGTCGAGGAGGAGACACAAAAGCTGATGGCATTTAGAACTAGAAAAGGCCTCTTTTGCCCCACTCGCTTGATACTAAAGACAAGAACGTAACCTTCGGTATGCTCGTGTAATGATGATGGCCTTAAATCACCTCCTAGGACCCGTTGCACAGGTGTATCTTGACGACGTCCTAGTGATGGGTCGAAATGTAACAGAGCACTTTCAAAATTTGTGGAAATTTACCGCTTTTATAGAAAACAAAGAGGGTAAAAGTGTCGAAATGTAGCTTCTCCAATCATCGTCTCTATCTAAGGTTTAAGATAGGGAGAGAGTGAACCTCCCTCCGACCCTGCCAAAGTGGAGACTATGAAAAGCTTTATCCTCCTACGAATGTTAAAGAGATGGCAGATACCTTGTGGTTTCTTCTCTCTTATTTTCGCTTCTTAATAGACAATTTCGCAGTCGTTGCACAACCACTGTATGATCTAATAAAGAAGAATGTCCCCTTTGTATGGACGAAAAAACACCAAAAGGCATTTGACACTTTGAAAGATAAACTGGTGGTACAACCACAGCTAACTTTCCCTGATTACAGCAAGGAATTCTTCGTGAATACAGATGCGTGCGATTACGGGATTGGAGGAGTGTTGTACCAGCTTACAGACGACGGAAAAGAGAAGCCCCTTTCCTTCGTCTCCCGAGTACTCAGAGGTAGTGAGAAGAATTACGATACGATAGAAAGGAGTAGTTAAATGTGGTGTTTTGCTTACAGGCTTAAACACCATCTTCAAGCAGGCGCACATCATCACAGATAATCAGCCTCTTTGTTTCATCTTCCGCAATAAACAACAGACTTAGATGGAACTTATTCGTAAACAGCTTTTCCCCCACCATAGTGTACAAAAAGGGAAAGAACAATGTTGCCCCGGATATTTTGAGTACACCCGGCGCCTAATGTTTTCTTTATACAGGATGTACGTGATGAGAAAAAAGGTAATTTACCCCGAACAGATTTTGTGTTAACGAAGGAAACATTTATAAAAACAAGAAAAAGTGTTCAAGGTTAAAAATTAGTACAATGGGCCACATGAACCAAAAACGTATCCACAGATTTATTCAATGGTTTTGTATTATATTACCTCAGACGAAACCCATTCATACAGGTCCCCGACAGTATGATCTACAGTGTGAGATCACTGTCATGCTTCACAGGCGGTCACGGGACAGTTAAGAAACAGAAAAGAGAGTGTAGAAAGAAAGTACGTTTTTCTCCCCACCTTCTAAGTTGGTGAAGGAATATTGCATTAATGTATCTTAAAGCATGCTAGGGCTCCAAAGCCTCCTACAGCGGAGATCAACCGATGGCCTTTGCCTTATACACCGTTTTCGCGGGTTCATGTAGATAGTATCGTGGAAACTTCCAACTTGTACCGAGTCAGGCTCCAACATATTTTTAGCATTAGAGATGGTTGACCAGCATGTCGAGTTGGCAGCTTTGTAAACTAGGGACAAGCAAAGAGTTTGCCAGTAGCACTTACAGGAAAGAGGTCATATGCAGGCATAGTGTGCTCCCCCAACTCCTCGTGTGTGTCGGACAATGCCCAGAGCTCACGAGTCATGTTTAAGGATTTATGTAAAGCTTGGAGGATAAAAAAGGTGAATTTTGCCTTATAAAGCTTCCCAGAACGGAGTAGTTGAAAGAATAAACTCCGACATTGAGTCTTTCCTACGACATTACGTGAAAGACAACCACAAAGATTCAAATATCTTAGTTTTGCCCAAATAGCCATCAATTCTGCTTATAATCGATCCATCGGATCTTCTCCCCACTTCCTATTACACGGTTATGTAAAGAGAGCCCCTTATGAAATGCCAGATTATGTGTCCCCTTTTGTAAGTAAAGCGGAGAAAAAGAGATTCATTTCAGATGAGGTTGAAGTCTTGATAGCAGGGATCGATCATACTAGAGCTATGGAAGTTGAGGAAGAGATTGAATGCAAGACATTGGCAACAACATATCCGCCTCTGATGTGCATTCAAAGTAGGAGACCATGTTTTCATCATAGCAGTCAAGAAGCCTCCATCATAGCCTTGTAAAAGCTATGTGCAAAGTTTGAAGGCTGGTGCACATTGTGAGATGCTTAAGAGACCAAACAGATTAATGGTAGTTTGCTTGAGTTCAAAAACATTCCCGGTACATATGGATAATGCAAAGCAGTAATTGCAGCAGAAAAGATCACAGAATCGAATTTGACTTTACGAATGATGAAGTTTGGAATCAAGCGGTTAAAGAAATGTTAAGCTCCAAGGAAGGTGAAGAAAGAAATTGAAAAGGAGGCACCCAAAAGTGATTCAGAAATCAGTTCAGAAGAAGATGATGGAGTTGAAGAATATTTCCTTCCCTCTCAACGACCACCTTCCTATTATTCCTTCCCAACTCCTCCACCACAACCAACTCAGTTTGGACATAACTCCTTCCCAACTCCTCCACCACAACCAACTCAGTTTGGATACAACTCTTTTCCAATTCCTCCAATTCTTGGAGTCATCCGACTCCCATAGAACAACCAACCCCGGAACCTGAAAGGTATAGCGATGAAGTTGCAGAAAGAGTAAGGTATAGCGATGAAGTTGCAGAAAGAGTAAGGTATAGCGATGAAGTTGCAGAAAGAGTACGTCCTGACAGTGATTTTATATGTTCCACTCCTAGAAATGACTTCCAAAGGTCTACCCCTAATCCCTTAACTCAGAGGAGAGAGTTTAGACCATCTTTGTCACCCATTCCACAAGAGATTTCATTAGAATCCCCTGCTAGAGAAATTCTTCAAGAGCCACCCGCACATGAAGGCGAGATATATGGAGCCTACGGTGGATCCCCTCCAAGAATTCCTTCCCCAGAGAAATCTCTTAATATTCCTGAAAGTTATGGGAACTACCCCCTTCCCACTGTTGTAGAATCACCTCCTAGGGAAATCGTCAGAGATAACAGGAAACAAGACCCGTCTTATAGACCACATCAATTGTTTACTGGTCCCAGAGATTCTACCCCCAGAATTACAAGAAGTCAAACAAGGATAAGAGAACAAGCTCTACCAAGCAGAGGCAAAGGACACAACGGAGACTATAGCGAAGACTCCTACCGTCCAACCTCCGCCTGTTAAATTGGATTTGAATACGATAGTTAGAGGAAATAAGACATATTATTTGCCTCCTGGCTATTAATTCGTATTGTTTATTTTCTTTAGATTTAAGGAGATGTTCTTTAGGTTTAAGAAGATTTCTACGCACATTTCGTATTTTACATTTGTATAGTGTTTTTGTTTTTGTTTTGTTTTTTTTATGAAGCATAGATTCGCTTAAGATTTTTAGATTAAGATACCTAGTTTGGATTAGTAATTTTGCGCAAATATAGCTTTTAATTGTTAAGTTGATTAACTTCTACGTTTAAGAAAAACTTTAGTTCTTAGATTCAACTTTAGTTCTTAGATTTTTTATAGTTTAGAGATAATTTTGATTTTTTACTTGAACTAACATATAACTTAGAGTAATTTTAGTCTGGATTAGATTCATTAGTTATATTTTTGCTTATTTTTTTTTAAAATATTTAATCTTACTTCGAACTAAAGGGGGGGACAGCGCAATTTTTTAAAAATAAAAATACTATAAAATAGCAAAAAGCAAAAACTTTTCCATTGAAAAAAAAATAAGAAACAAGTAACTTTTAATAATTTTAAGAAAACTTACTTAGCTTTGTAACTTAGAAAGTATTCATTAACTTCTAGCATATAAAATTAAGTACCTAACAAGTAGTTAGTATATAGCATTTGAAAATAAGAATCTAACTAACCAGTTTACAATTAAGTTAGCAATTGCTTTGTTTTAACTAACCATTCATTTTCGATGTTCAAAATAGATCAAGTATGATTAGGCGACCTTAACTATTACCAAATATAAGAAAAGTATAAAGTATCTCAATATTGCTAAAATATCACATATCATATGTGCATATATATCTATATATATCAGGGTTGGCACCCAAAAACCCACCCAAAAACCCAAGGCCAAAAACCCAATCAAAAACCCAAAATTGAAATGTGTAAAAGTTTTATATATTTTTCAGGTTATTTCATATGCAAATGTTTTTTTTATCAATAATTCATTATATTATAAACATAAAGGTAAAAAAAAAGTAGATAAATCATTTGTAATTAAGACCTTTATTAAAAAAAATACAAAAAAGTTACTTTCTTGAAGTTGAATTACCTTTAGACTTCAGTATAAAACATATTTAAGAACTTATTTTCATTCATCAGTCTGAACATTGCGACCTTTGAAATATCTATTAACCCGCACAAGCATCTCTGCTTTTTCCATCCCTAGCCTGTTTCTTACTTTGGTCCACACTTGCCCAAAGGTCGAAAAAATTCTTTCAATAGAACCTGAACTTGCAGGGCAATTATGTAAGTTTACTAAAAATTTGGGAAAATTTTCTGGAAGAACCTGCATTTTTTGTTCTTTCAGGTTAATTATTCTCCACCAATCTGATGCTCGGGTGGATTGAACAAAAGTTTTTTCAAAATAATGTGGAGAAAATATAGAACTATCCTCTAGCTTAAACGAAAAGTAGCCTCTTATAAAATCAGGATGAAACTCATGCACCCATTTTTCAGCTGTTTCTTCTCTTGTGTTTATCAAGTCTCTTTCCTGATACAACAATAAATAATAAATATATATATATATATATACATATAAAGATATAGTTAAATATATATATATATGTTATATATATATATATATATATTATATTATATATATATATATATATATTTTCTTTTTCTTCTTTTTCTTCCTATGCTCCTTTAAAGTTAAGAGGTTAAGGTACGTTATTGCACCGGGAAAAAAATTAGTTTACCACACCTCACCACACACACACACATATATATATAGCATATATATATATATATATATATATATATATATGTTATTATTATATTGTTGTTATTATTATTATATATATATTGGAGCATATATATATATATATATATATAGATATATAGAGCATATATATATACAAGAATATATATATATATATATAAAGTATGAATTGGGCATGAATGTTTAATTATAATTATTAAAATACCTTTATAATGTGGATGTGTCAAATTTGCTAAGTAATGGCATGGGCCCACTGCAGCATTGAATCTTCTTAAGATTTCATTTCTGTAAGGAGATAGTTTCTCATCCTCAATTAGGTCCAGCCAGATTTCAACAGAATCTGCGATCATTGTAGTGTCTGCTTGGAGCTGAAATGAATGTGAATTGTGAAATAATCTTATCTGCTGAAAAATATGATTTGTTGTACAAAATTGATGACAATAAACAAAAATAGCAGTTTAATTATGCTTTGCAGCTTTTGTGAATCTGATTTTAATCATTTTATAATTACTAATACAGTAGTCGCTAGACGCTATATTAATTCATTAAGTCATTAATCTTTACCTTATTAAGAGCTGCTCCAACAGTCTGGAGCTGTATCTGCATGTTCATTGCTTCCCTTTTAAGGGATACATTATCAATTAACTTGCCAATATTACTATCAATATCTTCCATATGTTCTCCTCTTATTTCTATATATAAAGAATGGTTTTCCAAATACGTTTTAATGCAGTCCAATTGGGAGTTCCAACGAGTGTCATTGGGCAATTGAGGCATCATGCCTCCTTTTTCAACTAGCCAGCCCTGTAACAAATATACGGTATATTTAAAATTTTAATAATGCAGACTATGCAATACAAGAATAATATCCAAGTATCTACATCAAAGTTTTGAATATTTTGTATAGCAAATTAACAATAAAAAAAAATATTGTGAAATGTGATACAATTGCTTACATGAGGTCTGTGATGATTTCGAAAGTATTTATTGACTTCAACAATATGTTTTAGAATTGTCTTTGTAGATACCTCCTTTTCAACTAAATTTAAATAATGAGCTGAACATCCGTAAGTTATTATTTCTGGGAACTCTTCTTTAATAATTTCTTTCATACGAATCATTTTATTTTCGTTATCAGAGCATAGAGCAAAAACCTATGGGCAAATTTAAATTATTAAAACTTAATGTGATGGAAAATTTTATTTTCTTAATGAATATACTAATAAATGTGTGATGCACTAAATTCAGAAAGATTATACAGCTTACTTACCTGTTTATTATATTTTTCCCTGGTAATTTTAATTGCTTCTTTTGCCAGTTGAGCACTGTATTCTGCTGTTTTCTTTTGGCTGCCTGCATCTGTAGTAGACAAAAGGTAAGTTTGTTTGCCATTATGTAAACTGTGAGCAATCATAGGATCGTTTGTAACAGAGCTCCATCCATCTTGTAAAAGCGTTACTGATTCACTCGTTTCATCAGACTGGAATGCTTTTATTGCTTCTTCATTTACCTTTGCAAGTAAAGTAGATCCAATAGATTTACGATTTGGAGGTTCATAGCCAGGTCGAAGAGTTCTAATCATGGTCTTGAATTCATTATTTTCAACAGTGCTAAAAGGTATATTGCAGGAGAAAATATATTTGGCTATATTTAAATCAAGATTTTCTTTTTCATCAGGTCTAGTAACAACAACAAAATTAGATAGCGTTTTTTGCTTCTTGATTTTTGGTGTAGAAGAGCTAAAGCAAAATGATGCAGATGTACTTGGTTCTACTAAACTTTCATCACTTCTATGACCTGTATTACTTCTGATGCTTAAATCAGAAATTATGGAATGCTCAAACTCAGAAGCCTCAGATATAACGGAGGAATCTTCATGTGTTCTTTTAAGTTTACACTTTTCAAGATGAGCCTTAACTCTTTCAATTTTTCTAATAATACTTTCATGGCAGTAATTACAAATCACCCTATTTGGTTCCTCATCCTGAAATGTTACTTCATTCCATTCATTGGATCTAATTCTTCCTCCAGAGTGACATCTAGCTTTGGGCATTTTTTTAGTTTACTTTAAATACTGTGAATATTATTAAATATTAATATAAATAAATTTTATTAATTACTATCGACAGGCCACAAAACTAACTTTCCTGAAAAAAGAAAAAAATAATTCAGAATTTTATGAAATCTAAAAATTCATAACTCAAAAACCCAAACCCAAACCAAAAACCCGGCTGGGTTGGGTTTTTGATAAAAAAACCTGGGTTTTTGCCAACCCTGGTTTCTACTCACCATCATACCGACATGTCAAAATATTCTACTAAAAGAAAATGAAGAAACAAAGATTCTGCCTGGCTTAGTTTTATATCGCACCGGTGAAGTAAGTTTCATAGAAGGATACTTAGACTTAATCATTTCCTTAGAATGTCCCTCAGACATAAAAGAAACAATAATTAAGACAACTAAGCTAGTAAATAACATCAAAGATTCATTCTTACCATCTTTCGAAGCCACATTTTTGAATGTTTCAACCCATCAAAGGGCTCACCAATGGGAATTTAAACTAATGACCATTCGAGTGAAAGTTTTAGCCCAGAAATTAAGTGAAGTGAGTGAATTACCTTGGATCTCAGCACGATCAAAAAAGAAACGAGCTGCTTTTGAGTTCGGAGGAGACGTCCTCAACATTCTTTTTGGTACGGCAACGGATAAACAGGTAAAACTACTCAGGAAGAAAATTAACATCTTAGGCAACTACGCCTCCACTTCAAATCTACTAATCACCGAGTTAAAAGAACAACTAAAAGCGCACACTCGTACATTTTAATGCATTTAGGGAGCTTACAAAAGTTAATAGAGTTCCAATCAAGTTTAAGTGCTACGCATAACATCATAAACCAAATGGGTAGTATACGGGCGTTAATAAATTTAATCGAACAAACCATAAATAATATTCATAACATTCACCAATTGGTGATAACCTCACTTCAATTGGCGAAGAACAAAATCACTAATTCGCAACTTTTTTCTCCAATATTCCTGTTGCCTTTCGTATTGGAGATGAACACAGAAACAAAACTACACACGGTTATACCCCTAGAAACAAAAACATACCAATCTTTCTTAACTTACTTGGACTCTTCAATCTTGCTGCTAGCCCTTATGAACTAATCACTTTAATTCCTTTTATTTCAGTGGAGAAATTCACTTCTCATAAACTCATACCCTTCCCCACTCATCTTCCTTTGAATCAATCTCTCGTTCGAGTAATGTACAATGACCCAAACAACTATTTCTTTGTGAACTATGGTCAACGGAAATACACTTATCTTAAAGAATCGGCACACAACCTTTGTCGACATTTAGGCAAACTAGCAGTTTGCCCCCAATCCCAAGTATTTGCTTCTATCGATGATCAGTCTTGTTTGTTAGCCCTAATCCTAAATTTTACCAATGACTTTTCGCATTGCCCTATTGTAGAATATAAGTCCATGGAACCTTATACTAGGACATTTTACCCTTATTTCTTTTTCAGAAAAAACTAGGGCTTCCATCGCATGTGAGAAACCCAATTCTATACAGCATGTCTATGACTATGTCTTTACTATTCCTCACGGATGCGCTTTCACTTCTGCTAAATTTCAGTTTAAGAATCCTATCCACTGGAAAAGAATATAACACTTTCTTTTCTAATTCTCACTCTGATCATGTCTTATTCAACTTCTTATGTTGCTTTACCTAATATTTCTTCTGTCTTATTTCCAAGCTGCTTTGAATAAATTATTAACTGAGATCGGATTGCTTTGAATCAAATCTTTGCATCCTTTTTATCTTCGTATTTCCATGATCAAATTATCCTATATATTGGAGGAGGAAACTTCAGAACCCTTCCTGCGGCCTGTCATCGCATATTTGTTTTGACTAAAAGATTATACCTCGGTAGGAAATGCATACCAGAGTGTGTCGAACCCGGCTGAGAACATCCCACTTCAGGCCATCCCGACATCCAACGTTCGAATACAACTAGCACCTGAAGATGCGCTCTTCTTGACAACACCAACAGATCAGATCTTTATTACGTTCTCCAACCCCAGCTCAACGATTGGCTTTACTTCCTAGACCCTCCGCGCCTCTTCCAACTCGTGCTATTTTTTCATCTTGAACATCAGCGCATATATGCCATCAAATTCAGTCTTTAAGATGAAGACTCTCTGTTTAGTGGGGGTCATTTATAGTAAAATGAAAATAACGTTGGCAAACGTTTTTAGTTAATAGCAGATATTACATTCTTTACTGACTTGTTTCAATAATCCTCCATCGCAGCCTTAAACTATACCTATAAGGTTGTATTTTCTAACTTCCTTTCAGAAGTAAATGCCCAAAGCGTAAACAAAGCTTTCACTTTCTCTCTTCGAGAGAAGGAAACTTGCGCTTTAGTTCTGGTTAGATCGAGAGACGACTGGTTGGAAGTGCAATAGTGAAAACAAAAGTCTTTGAAAGATTGTTATTATAGTATATATATATATATATATATATATATATATATATATATATATGAAATATATATATATATATATATGTATATATATATATATAAGAAGTAGTGTATGTGTGTCTCGCCAGAAAAATAGACAATCAAATAGTTTCGTTAACAAGTGCTGCACCGAATGGATATTCTAATAAGATATTTGATTTAGATATATATATATATATATAGTATATATATATATATATATATATATATATATATATATATATATATATATATATATATATATATATATAAGTTATATATATATATATATATATATATATATATATATATCAACATTTCTTATATGAATATCGTATGTTGTATAAGGCGCTTTGGCGCAGATTACTTATTTTCCAGGCTATTAAGTATTCGTTGTTGAGAGAAAGGCTCTCGGTGTAAGTTAACTAGGATCAACTGGGAGAGGTATTGTTCCTGTATTGTTATTTTTATTATCTTCAATGTGCAAAATATAAGTGTAATTGTAAATCATGAAATATTAATCAATATATGTTAATTAAATATCAAATTTAAGTGTTTATGTAAAAAATGATTAATGAAAAATATTGTATTTAAGCGTTAAATATTGCTGATCAAAGCTGTTAATATATTCGAAGAAAATTGAACTAAATTGGTGAGTGTATTTTATTATGTAATTTGATATTTCACTATTTTTTACGATGTCTGATCGCTTTTCTAGGTTGTTTAGCACTGATTAGTATCTTTGTATTCAAATATTGAGAGTGTCCTAAGACCAAATAAAGTTTGAACTCGGATGCAGTCTTAATTGCATCCTCTGATGATTGGCAATTGTCCTCAAACGGCAATTCCCGTCATATATATATAGTATATATATACTATATATATATATATATATATATATATATATATATATATATATATATATATATATATATATATATATATATATATATATATATAAGTGGCTCTCTCTCTCTCTAAAAAAAAAAAAATCTCTCTCTCTTATATATATATATATATATATATATATATATATATATATATATATATATATATATATATATATATATATATATATATTAATATTTATATATACACTCTATATATATATATATATATATATATATATATATATATATATATATATATATATATATATATATATATATATATATATATATATATATATATATATATATATATTTAAATAAATTTAATGTAGTCTCGGCCTAATTTATACATAAAGAGAATGTAATTAAGAGATGCCAAAGGCAACAATATAAACAATTTTATACTCTAAATTCACACACACACAATCTCCGCTATTCCATTCAAGCACGAAGAGTCCCCTTTTTTAATTAATTGAAAAATATACACTTTTTGTTTCAATTTTACATAATCTTATATTTATTATGTAATATTTTCATTCATTTGACCAATTTTCAAAAAATAAGAGAATTTTATCGTAACATTATGAAATTTGTTAAAGATCGATCGTTTCTATAAAGCACAAGTATAGGAGTCACCTCTTATATATATATATATATATATATATATATATATATATATATATATATATATATATATATATATATATATATATATATATATATATATATATATATATATATATATATATATTGCTTTTTTAAAGTAAACACTAATCATGGCCCTAAATTAGCAGTGGAGGTGGTTTTACAGAGGGAATAAAGCTTCGAGTAAAGTAGAAAATCTTCGCATATAAACTTAAACATTTCTAATTTCAGATTAAATTAAAATTTAATTAAAGATTTAACCTTAACATCAAAACTAGTATTGTCCTGTATTATATAGTATACCTTCATTACTTTTTATAAATATCTAATTTGAAAAGTAAAATACGCAATAGGTATATTTCATGAAAATTGTTCTTCCCCTATAGGCCTCTACTTCTTCTCTTGTATAATTATCTGACTTCCTTCCCTATTACTCCTGAGTCAGACAAAATGTACCCATCATCCAAACGCGCCTGAAAAATAACATTTGATTAAATGTTATTTTATGAAAAAAGAAAACTGATTAAAATTTCCAGAAGTAAAAAAAAAATATCGTTGATTCGATACTGAAAATAAAATATCGATATATCGATATATCGGCTGAAAAAATATCATCGATATTTTTTCGATACTATCGAAAAAAATATCAATATCGATATATATCGGTCCTCTTGCGGCATCCCTAGTCGGGAGTGACAGCCAAGATATTGTGCTGAGAGGCCTCTGTAGGGCTTCGCCCTTCAGCGGCCCATTTTATATAATTAAATATATTTATATTAAGGTGAGAAGTTCATTATTAATATCTCCTTAAATATATCTTGAAATATCTCTTGTAAAAGTTTCTTATTAACGAAAAATTGATCCTGATTAATATAAGAAAATATTATAAAAGAGGGTAAAGGTTACTTAACGGCTACACGTTATTAGGGCAAATTAGTAAATGTAGTGTATATCAAACGAAAGCTTAAATAAAAATGAACATTTTTAGGGGTGAAGATAAAAAGTTTTAAAAGTAATTAAATTTTTTTTTGTGTATCGTGCAGCGAAGTACTTTCTTAAGCGCATATTCATATCGTGCGTGATACGGTCATAAATTTTAGGGAATGGGCGGAGTCAAGTGCGAAACTTACTCTTTCACACTTGACTCTGCTCCTTCCCCCAAATTTCTCCGCCATCCTCACTACCTTCCACCAATATTCTGTTTTCAGTGTTTTTTTTTTTGATCCGACCTCCCTTTCCGTGTGGCCGTTAAGTAATTTTGTCATATATATATACGGTATATATATATATATATATATATATATATATATATATATATATATATATATATATATATATATATATATATATATATATATATATATATATATATATATATATATATGACGGAGAATTTTTTCACTCGCGCCAGGATTCGAACCATCGACAGCAGCGTCGCCGTTAGACAATGTAAAAGAGGCTTACCACTGATCCAATCCGCTTCCCCAAAACAAAAGGCATCTCAGAGCAGTTTTCAAGCCTCCTGCTTAGATATCACTGCTTTGAAACTCGGTACTTATTTAAATCCATAGAAGGGTGCTTGGAACCCCTACTGGGGTCACATTTTTCTCCGTCTTATTATTGTAAAATTTGTCTCAACTGTTGTTGTGCCCATGTTGGAGTTGCTTGATTTTGGTTAGTTGCTCCTGTAAGCCAGAAGCACCCCAGCGGAATGGCATGTGGCCCCAGTTGGCGTTCCAAGCACCCTTCTATGGATTTAAATAAGTGATATCGAAGCAGGGGACTTGAAAAATATTCCGAGATGCCTTCTTTTTGGGAGAGGCCGATTGGACCATGGTAGAGCCTCCTGTAAATTGTCTAACGACGACGCTGTTGTCAATGGTTTGAGTCCTGGCGCGAGTGAAATTTTCTCTCTTATTATTGCAAAATTTGTCGTAATTGTTGTTGTGCACATGTAGGGGTTGGTTGCTTCTGTAACTCAGGAGCACCCCAGCTTAATGCCATGTGGCCCCAAGTAGTAAGGAGGGGATTCCGTTCCCCCGCTTTTGTATTCTACGGTGAAATTTTGAGAACCCAAATTTTTTGAGAACCCAAATTTTTTGAGAACCCAAATTTTTGGAGAACCCAAATTTTTGGAGAACCCAATTTTTGGGCCCCCTAATTTTTGAGCCCCCCTAATTTTTGGTCCCCCGACCTTTTGTATTCCAGGGTACAATTATATATACCGTGATATTGGCAACCCTTCGAAGAAGGGTTGCGCCAAACGCGTTGTACGTGTCCCACCCTAATTTTTTGGTAACCCTAATTTTTTGGCAACCCTAATTTTTTGCCCACCCTAATTTTAATTTTGCCCCACACCTACACACACACACACACACACACACACACACACACACACACACACACACACACACACACACACACCCGGCCATGACTCACGACTTTCCACCGTCCTTATTGACTCAAGCCTTACCGTCTTTACCTGTTCGAGGCCTACATGGGTCATATTTCAAAATATAAACCCAAGTAGAACTCGACCCCCTACCACTCTGGCAAGTACAGGGTATTTAACCCACAGATCCAAAGCTAAGATCTGAGAGGAGGGATCTTTTAAATAAAGTCTATATAGCATTTCAAAATTAAATCCAGATTTATATATAATTATAATAATAATAATAATAATTATTATAATAATAATTATAAATAATAATAATAATAATTATATATATATATATATATATATATATATATATATATATATATATATATATATATAAATAAAAATAATAAATATATATATATATATATATATATATATATATATATATATATATATATATATATATATATATATATATATATATATATTACCACGTGGCCAAGTAAGGGTATATATATATATATATATAATATATATATATATATATATATATATATATATATATATATATATATATATATATATATATATATATATATATATATATATATATATTATATATATATATATATATATATATATATATATATATATATATATATATATATATATATATATATATAAATATATATATATATATATATATATATATATATATATATATATATATATATATATATATATATATATATATATATATATATATGTATCACTTACACCTCACACCTACACCTACACACACACACACACCTACACCTACACACACACACAATCACACCGAGCTACAGGCTACTTATACACACACACACCAACTAGGCTACTTATACACACGCACACCCGCTAGGCTACTTATACACACATACACCCACCCATAGACACTTACACTCACCTACACCCACACCCATAGACACTTACACTATGATACTTATACACACTATGTCACTTATACACACATACACTATGACACTTATACACACATTCACTATGACACTTATACACACTTACACTCACCCATAGACACTTACACTCACCCATAGACACTTACACTCACCCATAGACACTTACACTTACCCATAGACACTTACACTCACCATAGACACTTATACACACACACACTATGACACTTATTCACACATACACATAGACACTTACACTCACCCATAGACACTTACACTTACACTTACACTCACCCATAGACACTTACACTCACCCATATACACTTACACTCACCCATATACACTTACACACACACACACACACACACACACACACACACTCGCTATCTTAAAGCCTCAGCATTGATGCCCCTGCTTTGATGCCTCAACTTTGATGACTCATCTTTGATACCTCAGCTTTAATGGCTCAGCTTTGATGGCACAACTTTGATGCCTCAACTTTGAAGGCTCAGCATTATTGATGACTCATCTTTGATGACGTCATCTTTGTTGGAATCTATATTGATGATTCATCTTAGATGACTCAGATTTATTGATGGTTCAACTTTGACTGTTCAACTTTGATGGTTCCCAATCACCGTAAGGAGTGACTAGGAGTGTTCTATTAGTGTTCTATGAGTATTAGATGAGTGCCAGGTGAGTGCCAATGAGTGCCAAGTGAGTGCCACATAGTGCCAACTGAGTGCCACATAGTGCCACCTGAGTGCCACTTTTTCCAAGCCTTTTCTAGCCTCCCTGAGCCTAGATTAGCCCTAATATTGGTGTCTACCCCTAGGTTATAAGGTATGAGGAATCGATTGGTGTATATTACAAGTTGCTAGGATGCTTCCTACTATGAGTTAGCTTTTTTCTAACACTTCTAGCATGTCAGAATATATATCTAAAGAGTTGCCACAATTTGGGACAGTGAACGCAAACGTTTCCGAGTCCGCGTCCGCAGGTGAACCCCGCCGCGAAACCGCCGCGTGTGCCCGCAGGCGCTAGCCATTACCGCTTCGCCGCGTGCGCCCACAGGCGCAATATTTCCGCGTAACCGCCGCCGCGTGCGTCCGCAGACGCAATATTACCTCTTATATATATATATATATATATATATATATATATATATATATATATATATATATATATATATTATATATATATATATATAAATATATATATATATATATATATATATATATATATATATATATATATATATATATATATATATATATATATATATATATATATATATATATATATATATATATATATATATATATATATATATACGAGTTTTAAGGGTAGTAAAATCGCGTGTTTTTCATTTTAAAGCATTTATTACATAATTAGAAACTATAAAATCATTGGCATACAAATTTTTAGCATCAAATATATTTACAAGTTTATTAAAACATACATTATTTAAAAAGCATATAATGAAATAAATACAATAGACTCCACATAAATTAGAATATAAGGGTTGAATGGGGTAAGACATAGTTTTTACATAACTTACATTATTATATTTTAAAAATAAGATGATATAATGATTATTCAATATAAATTTTAAGTTCAAAGAATCAATTATGTGAACAGTGTCGTTTTTTGCTCTATAAACGGAAATCCAATGTCCAGTTGAGGTGATGTGACGAGGCGATGTATTGAATACGAAGCAGGTATCCTTCTCCAGCTTTACAGTGTTTACTTCATTAATAGCGAACACTCCTAAAAAGCGAGGTTCATTTTTAAACACCGATTTTATTTCCTCTTCATTCATCTTTAATAATTCAAAAGTACGTTGCGTACTCTGTCAATCTCAATGAGTTGAGGATGTTCAAGATAGACCACTACAGTGATGGGTGATTGTAGACTTGATCCAAAAGAGAGACTTAGTCCTAATGTACCTTTTCTCAAAATGTTTAAATGATAGGCGTTACAAGCTGAAAGGTCGGCTGTGAGATCATAGGCATATAAATTACTATTCTTTGCGTATTCTTCAAGATTTAAGCCTGTCCCACTATCATTACATGATACAGTATTGGCTATTAAGTCGTAAAAAGGACGAGTACAGAGAGATAGGTCTCCGTTGTATAACATTTCATAATCACGTCCGTGAGGAAGTCCATTCACATGTAAACTGATACCCCTAAGGCCGAAAGGTGTGAATTTATAGGGTGACTTTTTATAATTCCCTGAGTAGGCTTCATGTTCCACAATCCCTATTATTACTTTCTGTGGTAAATTTCCGTTCACAATGTTAGGGATATTGATACTCGATAATCCTTGAGTGAAATTAAATATCTTGGTTTCAACTCTCTTAATAGGATACTTTGCTGTAGTATTCAAAAGCGACTTTTCAATTTCCAAATGACGCTGTGGTGATAATTTCACTTTTCTTACATAGAGATAGGCCTCCAACAGTTTGAAAACAGGTTCTGGACATACAGCCGTAGCAGTAGGCTTACTTTTTATTTTAAGAGCAAATTTAGGATTTGATCGGGTTAAAAGGATTCTAGTATCTACAGATGGTAGAATGAGTCTTTCTTGAGAGAAGATATCGCCATTTAATCGACCGTAAAATTCACAAGTATTATTTATGACTTTAGCTGCTTTATCTATATGTGCAGCCTCATCTTTGAAACTATAAAAACCACATGATTGGAGATGAGATTGTTTAGCGTCGTCTGAATAATTTAACAAATGCTCTATATAACTTCTATAAGGATAATTAGCCGCTGACGCACCTAGTGAAGTTCCGTTAAGATAGACTTCAACCTGAGTGAAACATGTATACAGGAAATTTGATTCTGTATATACTATATGGTCATCACCCGAAGGAAGATCTGTACCATCAGGTTTTGTCAATTTCGTTTTTACATATAAAAACACATTAGATGGATCTAGGTATTGATCAGAAGTGCCTGGAATATTGAACTCTAGAAGAACATCTGTATTGGTAATTGAATGCATAGGATTAATACTGATAAAGTTGGAATCGCTTACGCTAATCTGTGTAGGGTTCATGGAGAAGAGATCCAATTCACTCTTACAACAATCAGGACTAGTATAAAGTTCTGGTCGTATAATGAACATTTTCATGAAAAACATTACTTATATACAGTAATACACACCTCGTATAAAAGTTATCAGTTAGTAATTAAATAGCAAATACATCAATACATTTTTTTCTTTAGAGGTTTTTTCCGCTTAGTCTTTTTCTTTCTACTTGATTCCTCGACCTTGGCCTGACATTTTACGTCTTATTTTTCGCTTAACATCATCCAACATCTCATCTGAAACATCGGCAATACGTCTTTTTAATGATGCACGAGGGTTATCTCCTGCCGCAATATCTTGAATAGTATGCAAGCCTGTTCTTATAGCTTTTTTACCTATATATTCCCCACCTCTTCTGAGTAGAGGCCTTGCACTTCTCCATAATTTGGCAAAAAATCCACCCAGACCATACCCCCTCTGCATTTTTGATCCTCTGAACACCCTTTCATCTTCCATTATTACAGGAGCTTCTTTCTTATACTATCTTTACACTGTGAGAGTATGTTAATGAATGAAAAAAATATAACTGACTACACCTCTTATATAATGCATTATGCTGTAGTTACAGCATCTGTTTCTTTCTAATATGAACTTTGCACAACAATGCTCCGTATGTAAAAGGGAAGGGATTTCCTTCTACATCTTTTATATGCAGGCGTACAGAGTCAAAATTTGATCTATTCAGAGGAAGATAATGAACATTAGGGAATGTTATAACTTTACTCTCTTTGGGAAAATATACTACTCTTAATAAAGGAGCTTTAGTATTACCTACATATTGATGATCAATTATGTTTGTATATACATAAGCCATACCTGGATGATTGAGCATCTCGGAGGGGGTACATGTATAATGTAGTACGCGGTCTGCTTCTCTTTCATGCCAAGTCACGGGTTTATTCTCCACAGATAGTATAACCCTCAACATAGTAGGATTATCATGAAGCATATCCAACTCATCACTGCTTTGATGGAGATGATGATGCTTGCCATGGGTGACTGCCTTGAGAAAAACATATTATGGTCTCTGCATGTTTACACTTACTTTGATCTTAAAGATATTATTATTTCATCTTCATAGGTACGCATATCAGTTTGTACACCAAGTCCTTACACATAATACTCACATCAAAGAGATCGTTTAAATAACTAAAAATAGCAGGTACCGATTTAAAATGTGCCCTCCGCAGAACAAATTCTTCAAAGAAGTATTCTTTTGCACCAATCGTAGACCTAGGCAAGTATCTTTCACTTGTAATATAGTTTCAACACACTCGACACTTCTGTACACCAACATCCAGAATAGATTGTGAGGTAAATTTTCTATGTCTGTATTTAATATCATTTCACATAATCCTACTTCGTATACCTCTCTTTCAAGCTGTATAGGATTCATTAACACAGTTGTAAAATCCGAGAGTTTATTATCAGGATGTAAATCCAAAGAGGCTGAAGACGGAAGAGTTAAATAAAAGTGATCTACACTCTCCATGATTATAATGACAACTGATTAATAATTCTTAATTTCACTTGCTTTTATATAGGTGTTAAATTCGGTCGGATATCCCATCCATTTCACAAGTAGCTGCTTATTTTTTCCTTTACCTCTCGTAGCTAATATTTTTTCAATTTTATATTCGTGAGTTACAGGATTGAACCTTACTTTTTGTATTTCCTGTTTATAAAATCCTCCTTTTATCTTTTCACCATTTAAATCCTCCAGATAATATAACTTTAAACTATCACGCCGGAGTGGACGGATATTGTGCACTTTAAAAACTTCAGTAGTCCATCCGGCTTCATACCCCTTTCTGAATCTTTCTTCTGTTCGAGATACTCTTACATAGTCATTCACCTTTATTCCTGAATTATCTTTAATTTTTCTTACTTTTTTACCCTGTTGTATCGATGGCCTCTAGTTTTTGACATTTCTAAAGGAGTTGCCTTTATAGTTCTATGGTAAGATCTGTTATAAGAATAAGCTAGATCGTCCAGTATATCAATATATTTAAAAGTATTCATTTTAGTAAAATACCTATGCATGCGTTCTTTAATAGTACGCTGTACTCTTTCAACTATAGCCGCTTTGTTTACGGAAAATGTATTGTAATAGCTTATACCATACTCCCAAGTCAGCTCCTGAAACTCTCGACCCTTGAATTCCATTCCTGAATCTGTCCAGATCGTTTTAGGAGCCTTACGTTCAGCCTCTATAATTTCAAGTACTGCATCGGCAACTGTAGCTGATCTTTTATCTTTTATTGGTTTCAACCACAAGTATCTAGAGTATACGTCAATAGTAAAAAGTATGTATTGAAATCCTTCATTATAAGAACTATATTTAATCATTTCCGATAAATCTAACTGCCATACACTATCGAGCTGCGGAGATATGGTTTTCCGCGTAGGAAATTTTTTTCTTACAGGTTTATGTAGAGTAAATGCCTCTTCGCCCTCTAATTTTTTTTAACTCTTTTATCGATATTAGGAAACCTTGCAAACCTAGTGAATCCCCCAAAACTATTTGGTTCCCTCAGATTGAAGTAATACTTATCAACCAGCTCCTTCGCCTCCATGTTGACTACTGACACACATGTTGACTACTGGCACCCATGTAAACGTTATATATATATATATGTCACTAAAATGTGATATAAAGTCAAAAGGTTTAAAAGGGTTAAAGAAAAAGGTCTAAAATAACATATTTATTTATACACAAACATTACAACTAAATAATCAGCATAAAAGCATATATATATATATATATATATATATATATATATATATATATATATATATTTATATAATATATAATATATATATATATATATATATATATATATATATATATATATATATATATATATATATATATATATATATATATATATATATATATATATATATATATATATATATATATAGTAGGATATTAGAAAAATAAGAAGAGTAAGAAGCTTCGGTCGCAAATATGCTGGTAGACGCTTCGCTCCCCGTTTTATATACTACTTGTAAAGGTTTGTTTACGGGAATGGAATTGGAAAGATGTTTTGGTCGGTGAAGATGTGATATGTGTTTTTTTTAATTTTGGTATCACCCCACCCTCCCCATTTCGCTCGAAGGGGCTACCTGACCGACCCCTCATTTCCCTCGGAGATATCCTGGAAGACTCTCTTTTCCAGTTTTCGTTATCGCTTGCTTCATTCTACTATAGTTACCCAAATTATATTTTCAGATTGCTTCTGTTTTCTTTCAACAATAAAAAGAAAATATAATTTTTAGGAGTAACTTTTTTTAAAAATTCTATTTCAGTCAAAGATTAAACTCATATAGCGAATGTAGCTGTCTGAGGGGGAAAAAGTAGTGCACGCTACCACTGCGCTACGAATGCAATTGACTAAAGTTTTGCAGAAGTTATATTTATACTTATAAATATAAATGTTTGATATTCGTAGAGGTGATCATTATTTTCTAATAAATTAGAAAATGAGAAGTTTACCGTCTCTATTTTATATTTTTTATATATAATAGAGACAATATTGAGTTATTCGATGACTTCTCAAAGATAGAGATTCTTTATTTATAAATTTTAATCTTCATCAGAAACTTTTTCTAGTTCTTCATAATCCCAATCCATGGACAAATCTTCGTTGTTATCTGATAAATGAAGCTTTTTTTCACAAACTTTTTTAAGCTCTTTATCTGAATTAATAATTTTTTCTATTTCTTTCTTTTTCTTTACAATGCAAGAAAAAGAAAGGTTGAGTTTTAATAAAAAATTATATTTCCTTATTAAATCATAGAAATTAAGGATAATATACTTGATTTTTTTAAGTCTGAATTTGCATTGTAAATCTTCTATTTTTTTCCCTAGTTTTTTCCAAGAATAATTATAAAGTTGAGACTTCACAAATGATGCATATAAAGCAATGTTCTTCATATTATTTTCACCTTCTGTTAATTTATCATGATAATAATTAATTTTCTCATCATTAAAATTAATTTTTTCTTCTTCTATTTCTTTAGAAACATCAGAGATATTTTTAAAATCAACTTCATAATCATATTTATCATCTTCATATTTCAGTTTAAGTAAAGCCGATCCGATAGCATTTGGTTTCTTTCCTAAGTATTTATTTTTTTGTTTCTTCTTTTTTTCTTTATTGCTTTTATTAATTTCACTTTTAAAACATTGCTTCATTTCTTTATTAATTTCAATAAGTTCTTTATATTTTTTATCATCAAGTTTAACTAATAAATCTGTAAAAACATTTATATCTTTTGAATAATTTTTAAAATCTTTAGCTATCTGACTTGCACCTCCTCTTTGAGAAGCCATCGTATCAAAACTAACACGTCTTTAAAAATTTACAATGAAAGGATTACAGAATGTTCTAGAACATTCTGGAAGAAATATATAAGAACGGTCTTAAATTTAAAGTCACTAGAACTATTAAATTTTAGGCTCGAGAAGTGCTGGTAGCTCAGTCAGCTACATGACGGGTTACAACTTCAAACCCCCGGTTCAAATCTTGATGGAGGAAAGGTTTTTTAAAAGATGTTCTATAAGAAATTATTACAATAATAATAATAATAATAATAATAATAATAATAATAATAATAATAATAATAATAATAATAATAATAATAATAATAATAATAATAATAATAATAATAATAATAAACAGCAAAATAAAAGACAAGAAAATATGACGTCATATAATAATAATAATATTTATAACATTGTAAAAAATTGAAAATTTGATTTTACCTTAAAAAGAAGTTAGTTTTAAAAAATCTGCTCTGACAACTTTTCGAATTTACATATTCTACATATGAAAAGTGAAAAAAATTTCTAAATTCGTTAAAAAAAACCGTTTTTTTCATTCCAGGATTTTTTCCAGAATTCCAGGAAAAAATCTACGGATTTGAAAAATACATTTTCAATTGTTAAATGTTAAATATCTGGTTCTACTTAACATATAAAGATAAATAAGGTATGGATTTATAGGTTTCCAAGTGCGAGGAATCCGAATCTGTTATTATTTTTAAGGTATTTTTAGTAGGAAAAAAGTTATTAAAAATAATTTTAAAAATACAGAGATAAGAGAAAATTTTAAGGAAAGCAAAATTGAAGAACTCGATGAGTTTTAGGGAAAAATAATATTTTTTTTATTTTTCCTATAATAAATAAGGAATAATAAAATGACAAGATCTGAGAATGAGCAAAATCCAAAATTGACTTATAATAAAAAAATCTATAATAAAATGACAAGATCTGAGAATGAGCAAAATCCAAAATTGACTTATAATAAAAAAATCTATAATAAAATGACAACTTGTGAGATCTGTAATACTAAAATTAAAAATTTTAAAATTCATATAAGAAGTAATAAACATGTGAAAAATACAAATCAATCATTGCTTAATTTGAATTATTTTGATGATAAAAAGAAATTATGCTCAATGTGTAATAAAAGCGTTCTAAACCTTAAAATACACGAGAAAAGTAAGATTCATCAAAGAAATTTAATGCAATGTGATTATAAAAATTGTCGAGAAGGAATTCAAGGTAATTTTAAAGCATATTGTTATACCAATATAAAATCAATTGATCCGAGGATGTATATTAATAATATGATAAGTATAATTCAGAAAAAAATTGAAGAACAAAATTGGGAAAATTTAAAACTGAGTCTCTCTATTTTTGTTGAATTTTATAAATATTTACCTGATGGAAGAAAACAAACGATTCAAAATTGGTTTAATAGCGGTTCCATGACAAGTATAACAAATAATTCTCAAATAAAAGATACTATTCATGAAATGATCAATAAAATTGAAGAAAAAATATGTAAATTTACAAGAGAAGGGTCAGGATGGATTATCAATAAACTTTTAGATTTTGAAATAAAGATAGCAAAATATAAACCATTAAGAGCTTCTTCATATATTGAAACTCCATCAAAATATAAAAACCAAAAATTTGGATTGATTAATATTCAAAATAAAAATGATAACGAATGTTTCAAATGGTGTATAGCAAGATCTGATTGTTTAACAGAAAGAAATCCACAGAGATTATCAAAAAGAATAAAAGAAGTATCTAAAAATTACAATTGGAAAGGAATAGAATTTCCAGTTCAATTAAAACAGATTACTAAATTTGAGAACCAAAACGATGTGTCAGTTAACGTATTTGGACTTGATGAAAAAGAAATATTATATCCTTTAAGAATTACAAAAGTTGAGAAAACTAAACATGTTGATTTACTTTTAATATCAAATGATAAAAATACACATTATATACTTATGAAAGCATTGAGTCCATTCATAGATAAGAAGCATAAAGAAAACTTATCCATGTCGATTTTGTTTGCATAGTTTTTATAAAAAAGAATTATTAGATAATCATCTACCAGAATGTAGTATTCATAAACCGGTAAGAATGGAATTATCAGAAGGTCAAGTTCAATTTAAACTGTATTATAAACAATTCAGACATCCATTTGTTATATATGCAGATTTTGAAAGCACCTTACAAAAAATACAAACGAGTCAGCCAGATCCTAAAGAATCTTATACCATTAACCTACAGAAACATCAGCCAAACAGTTGGTGTTGTTATACGAAATGTGATGTAGATGAATATTCAAAACTTAAAATTTATGAAGGCAACGAAGCACCTAAAACGTTTGTAGAATATTTAATTTCAGAATCAAAAAGAATTTATGAATTATTGAGAATAAACAAACCAATGAATTTAACTCCAGAAGAAAAATTAAATCACGAAAATGCAAACCGTTGTTATGTATGTAAAAGAGAATATACAGAAAACGATTTTAAAGTAAGAGATCATAATCACTTAACAGGAGAATATAGAGGACCTGCTCACAGAAGTTGTAATTTACAAATTAGAAATCCTAAATTTATTCCAATAATAATGCACAACTTATCTAAATACGATGCTCATTTATTCGTTAAAGAATTTGGACGTACCGATGGTGAATTAAAAGCAATTCCTCAAACGGATGAAACTTATATAAGTTTCAGTCAGTTTATAAAAGTTGATGAAGGAACAATCTCAACAAGCATGGAGTTGAGATTCCTCGATAGTTTTAGATTTATGTCATCGTCCCTAGCTAAACTGGCATCAAATTTAGAAAATGAAAATTTAAAGAATTTATACAAATATTATCAAGATGAACAGTTTCAGCTACTAAAACGTAAAGGAATTTATCCATACGACTGGATGGATGATATAACAAAATTTAATCATGAAAATTTACCTAAAAAAGAGAAATTTTATAATATTTTGAATAATGAAGACATAACAAACGAGGACTACAAACATGCGCAGACTATCTGGACAAAATTTAATTGTAAAACATTTAAAGATTACCATATGTTATACTTGCAATCTGATACATTATTATTAGCGGATGTGTTTGAAAATTTTAGAACAACTTGCTTAGATACTTATAAATTAGATCCAGCACGTTATTTTACATCTCCAGGATTGTCTTGGGATGCATTATTAAAAGAAACGAAAGTAAAATTAGATTTATTAAAAGATCCGGATATGTTGTTAATGATAGAAAAGGGGATTAGAGGAGGAATCAGTACTATAACACATAGATATGCGAAAGCTAATAATCCATATATTCAAGAAAGTTATGATAAAAATAAACCGCATAGTTATATCACTTATTTAGATGCTAATAATTTGTATGGTATTTGCCTACGGGAAATTTTAAATGGATGAAAAACATTAACGATTTTGATGTTTTGGACATCAGTGATGAATCTAAAAAAGGATATATTTTAGAAGTTGATTTGGAATATCCTAAAGAACTACACAATTTACATAACGATTACCCCTTAGCAGCAGAAAATATAAAGTTAGATAAAGTTTCAAAATTAGTTCCAAACTTGAATAATAAAGAAAAATATATCATACACTATAGAAATTTAAAACAGTGTTTGAATTTAGGATTGAAACTAACGAAAATACATAGAATATTAGAATTTGATCAGAGTGATTGGATGAAATCATACATTGATCTTAACACGAGAAAGAGAAAGGAAGCGAAGAATGAATTTGAAAAAGATTTTTATAAATTAATGAACAACTCGGTGTTTGGTAAAACGATGGAAAACATAAGAAATAGAGTTGATGTACGATTAGTTAAAAATGAAGAGCAAGCTCAAAAATTAGTAAATAAACCAAATTTTGAATCGTTTAAAATATTTTCAGAAAATTTAATAGCTTGTCATATGAAAAAACTAAACTGAGATTTGATAAACCCATCTATGTAGGAATGTCTATTTTAGATTTAAGTAAAACTTTAATGTATGACTTTCATATTATAATCATATAAAAAATAAATATAATGAAAAAGCAAAATTATTGTTTACAGATACAGATTCATTATGCTATTATGTAGAAACGAATGATATATATAAAGATATGAAAAGGAATATAAAACTGTTCGATACATCTGATTATCCAAAAGAGCATAAATTATATTCAGAAAAAATAAAAAGGTATTGGGTAAAATGAAAGATGAAACAGCTGGAAAACTGATAACAGAATTTGTAGGACTAAGAGCAAAATTGGTTGAGTGTCATATGTTCATAAAACATTAGAAAATAGAAATTAAAAAAGCTAAGGGAGTAAAGAAAAGCGTTATCAATCAAACGATTAACATTGATGACTATAAAAAGTATTATTTAAGGAAGAAACTCTATATAGGAAACTAAATTTAATACGAAGTTAAAAACATGATTTGTATACTACACAAGTAAATAAAATAGCATTATCGAGAAATGATGATAAACGATATATATTAGAAAATAATATAAACACATTAGCTTTAGGACATTATAGAATAAGTTAGTTGGCGCCAACAATAGATTACATTTTAGTTGTATGTTAGAGTTAAGGAAAAATTTAAAAAATATAAAAAATATTGCATGTTAGTTGTAAGTTAGAGTTAAGGAAAAATTTAAAAAATATAAAAAATATTGCATGTTAGTTGTAAGTTAGAGTTAAGGAAAAATTTAAAAAATATAAAAAATATTGCATGTTAGTTGTAAGTTAGAGTTAAGGAAAAATTTAAAAAATATAAAAAATATTGCATGTTAGTTGTAAGTTAGAGTTAAGGAAAAATTTAAAAAATATAAAAAATATTGCATGTTAGTTGTAAGTTAGAGTTAAGGAAAAATTTAAATAATTATATTATTTAAAAATTATATAGTTTAACGGGTAGCCTTAAGGCTACCCGTTGAAAAACAAAATAAAAAAAAATTTATATTTCCGTTTTGGCAAAATTACCATAAAGAAAAAAAAAAAAAAAAAGAATTAGCGATGGGATGCCTTAAGGCATCCCGCTAAATAAAAAAAATATAAAAAAAATTTCTTTTTTATATTATATTATAAAAATTTAAAAAATAAAATATAAAATAATCAAAAACTTTCATGAGATGATGAGATATTCCATGGGTCCTAAAGAACCGCCGGATTTCTTTATATTATATTATAAAAAAAATTTAAAACACATAAACTATAGTATAATTTAAAAAAAAATTTCAAGCAAATACAATTATTATATCTTTTCAAAATTAAAGGGCGGCCCCGTGATTAAATCGTTTAAATTGATTATAATTTTTAAACGAAACGATTACAAAGGGGGTGGTGAAACGCCACCCCCTTTGAATAAATTACAAACGAAATATAATTTTTTATAACATTACAAAGGGAGTAGCGTTTCGCTACCCCCTTTGAAAAACCTAAAAATACTAAATATAGTTTGTTATTATTTTTTCTTTATAATAAATAATGGAAAACATTTCTATTCATTGGAAAGATGAGAAGAGCAAAAATAATCAAGAACATCATTTCTTATTACCATCTCCTAATTGTAGAATTCTAATTATTGGTGAGTCTGGATGCGGTAAAACGAATTTACTACTAAGAATGTTACTTATGGATACGTGGTTAGATTATAATAATTTATTTGTTTTTGGAAAGTCTTTACACCAGCCAGAATATAAATTAATAAAATCAGGATTTGATAAAGGATATAGTAAAAACGAAGTTCTTGAATTATTGGAGAAAGGAGGGGGTGATATCGATTCATTTATTAGAAATCTACCTAAAAAGCATAAAAAATCAAAATATAAGGTAGAATATTATGAAGATTCTTCCGAAATTTTAGACCCGAAGGATGTTAACAATAAGAAGAAAAATTTATTTGTATTTGATGATATAATGAATGATTCAAATCAAAGTAAAGCTGAAGATTATTATACGAGAGGAAGACATAATAATACAAGCTCTATTTATATTAGTCAAAACTATTTTAAACTTCCTCGTCAAACAATACGATCCAATGCTAATGTGTTTATATTGTTCTCATTGCCTATAAAAGATTTAGTTAATATTTTTAATTTCATTTCAAAAGATATGACGTGGGAAGAATTTCGTAATTATTGTGAAACTGTTTGGAAAGAACCATTTGGTTACATTGTTATAAATAAAAAATTACCACCAGGAGAGGGAAGATATCAAGCTAATTTTAAGTCTATATATGTACCTAAAAAGTTTTTTCCTCTTAAATAAATGTATATTTACAATACAACTCGAAAAGTACATAAAGAAAATTTCTTTGAGAAAAATTCAATAAACTTAACCCTTGAAAATCAAAAATATATTAATGAATTGAAATTATTTTTAAAGACGAAAACTGGTTCAGGATTGTTAAATTCGGTGTTGAAGAAACTTCCTTTACCAGAAATGCATTTAAATTTACCTAATAATGTTTCATCGGAAAATATTGAAAACGGATCGTTTAGGAATACAGGAAAATATTCATATTGCGGTCCAGGTACGAAAGTACACAAAAGATTAAAAGAAGGATATAATGGTGTTAACAGTTTAGATAAGGCTTGTAAACAACATGATATAAATTATTTAAAACATAAAAATACGAAAGAGAGAAATGCGGCAGATGATTTATTAGCAAAACAAGCGAGTGAAATTGTGTTAGATCCTAATGAACCAGAGTACGTTAGAAAAGACGCGAGATTAGTCACAGGAGTTATGGGAATGAAATCAAGATTCGGAATGGGTTTACCATCAAAAAACGGGGTAAAGAGCTCGCGAAATCGGGCTCTGAAAAATTGAGAGAATTATATTATAATCCTAAAACTGGATACTCAGGAATCAATGATTTAGTACGAAAAAGCGGGTTATCTTCTAAGATAGTTAAGGACTGGTTAGATCATCAAAACGTTTACACATTGCATAAACCGATAAGACATAAATTTTCAACGAGAAGAGTGATGGTCTCTAGTGTTGATGATCAATGGCAAGCTGATTTAGTAGACATGCAAAAATATAAATCTCAGAATAAAAATATAAATTACGTATTAACAGTTATAGATATATTCAGTAAATACGCTTGGGCTACTCCTATTAAAAAGAAAACTGGAAATGATATCGCAGAGGCATTTCAAAATATATTTAAGGAAAGAATTCCTAGAAAAATACATACGGATAAAGGACTCGAATTCATAAATAAACCAACTCAAGAGCTATTTAGAAAACATAGAATACATTGGTTCGCTACAGAGAATGAAACGAAAGCTCAAGTAGTAGAAAGATTTAACAGAACTTTAAAATCTAAAATGTGGAAATATTTTACAGAAAACAAAACGAAGAAATGGATTGATATTCTCCCTAATTTAGTAAAAAATTATAATACAAGTTCTCATAGAAGTATTAAAATGACTCCTGAACAAGGATCTCTTGAGAAGAATAGTAAAGTTGTGTATGAAAATTTATTTCCTCCTACTAAGTCTAAACTTAGGAAACCAAAATTTAACCTTGGTGATAGAGTAAGAATCAGCAGAAAATATAAAGATTTTAGAAAAGGTTATCTTCCAAACTTTACAGAAGAAATATTTATTATATCTGAAGTATTAAAAACAAATCCTATAACTTATAAAATAAGAGACATGAGTGATGAAGAGATTATTGGAAGTTTTTATGAACAAGAAATGGTGAAATATGAAAGTGAATTATACGAGGTTGAAAAAATATTAAAAAGAAATAAAGAGAAAATATTAGTTAAATGGAAAGGATACAATACAACATCTTGGATAAATGAAAAAGACTTAACGGAAATATAGAACATCAAACATCAAACAGCTAAACATCAAACATCAAACAGTTAAACATCAAACATCAAACAGTTAAACATCAAACAGTTAAACGGCTTTATGAAACAGATGTTTGATGTTTAACTGTTTGATGTTTGATGTTTAACTGTTTGATGTTTGATGTTTAACTGTTTGATGTTTGATGTTTAACTGTTTGATGTTTAATTGTTTTTTCTCTATAATAAATGGTATATGTTAATATTAAAGAAAAATCTGATTTAGTAAATATTAGAAAGAAACTTCAGAAAAGATTTTTAAACGAAAAATTAGGTGAACAAGATATCTATCAAGAAAATATTAAACTACTACAACCATTAATTGAACCGATTAAGGATATAACTACGCATCAAAAAGAAATACTTCAAACTCAACCAACACTACCAGCTCTTACTTCACGTCAAGTTCCTTTAGCTATTGAAGAAGTATCAGCATCACCTAGCTCTCCTAAATATAAATTTACAAAGTTAGGAAAAATAGCAAGAAAATATTTGCAAGTAATTTATTATCCTAATAAATATGATAACGCATTCGGTATTAAAATGACTGAAGGAGGTAATGATTTTAAATTAGGTAACGCAACAGTTAAAATTGATGGTAATAATTTAATTATTGATAAAACCCAATACATCGGTACTGAAGGTCTATGGAAACTTCTAACCTTGAAAAATCCTGGAGAAGTTTCCGTAAATGACTATAATAATTATAAGAAAATAATGATTCAAACTAAAGCGTTTTTTAGATACGATGGAAGTACTGCTAAATCGAATAAGGGTGATAAATATAAGATGTTTATTAAACCAATATATGATGAATATAAATTGCTTGATGAATTAAAATCAGAATTACGTCAGAAAGTAAGAACACCAAGAAGAAGCAGTGTTGGAGATACTCCTCGAAGAACTAGTGTAGGAGACGTACCTGAAATATCAGGTACGGGATTTAAATTTTTACCTTCAGATCCTAATGAGCTTGTTAATAAACATAGAATATTATTTTCAGAAATTCAATCGGGTAATACTAATGTATTTAATGAGTTACAAGCTATTAATGATGAACTGTTAAGATTAGGTATATTTGATACAGATATAATAAAATCTTTAAATAACTTTTTTCTATAATAAATGAGCATTGTGTTATCTAGTAATACATCTGATTTCAAATATAATTTTTACCCTTCTTTAAAATTAGAAAAGGGTAAAACACATGAAATAGCGTTATTAAATATAAATACGTATAATTCAGTACCAAATATTGATGAATCAAATAATAAATTTGCATATGAATATAATGGTAAAATTTTGAAATATTATTTCCAACAGGAGCTTATGAAATCAAAGCGATTAATAATTACATTCAAGAACATCTTGTTAAAAATAAGCATTCAGAAGCATTCAGTATTGAAGCAAACCATATAACTATGAAATGTATTATTCATGTTAGGAAGGCTAATTTTATTATATATTTCAATGAAAAGTCATTCAAAAATCTTTTAGGATTTAGTAGGGATGCTATTGAAGGCATTGGAAAACATGAAAGTGAAAACATTGTTAATATTTCACCAGTAAATTCTATCTTAGTTAATTGTAATATTATAGAAGGTTCTTATCTTAATGGACATCAAAAACCAATTTTGTATAGTTTCTTCCCCGATGTTCCTCCCGGTTATAAAATAAATGAGAGACCTAATACAGTAGTATATCTACCGATAACAATTCCAACTGTTAATTTAATTCATATTTGGCTTACTGATCAATATCATAAACCGTTAAATCTTCGAGGAGAAGAAATAACTATTCGATTACATTTAAAATCAACATAAACTTTTTTTCTCTATAATAAATGGAGTATAATTTAAATTGGAAGGAATCATCAGAAATAGATGATTCAATTAAAAGATTTGAATATCAAGAATATGAACCTTATACAGGAGTTGATTTAAATACACCTAGTGATATAAGAATATCAGTTCAAAATCAATGAATTTTTACTACCTTCTAGAAGTTATATTTATATCGAGGGATCTTTAAAAAAAGAAGATGGATCAACATTTGAAAAAGATCAACCTGGAACTGGAACTGGACAGGAAAAGAATTATATATAAATTTAATAAATAACGGAATCATGTATTTATTTTCAAGAGTTGAATATCAACTTGGAAATAAAAGTATGGAAGAATATCCAAATCCTGGACAAGCATCAACTATGAAAGGACTTTTAACATATCCTCTCAATTATTTAGAAGGTATGAATTTTATGTGGTCACCTGATAAATGTGATAAAGTATGTCCAAAAATTAATAATTCTGGATATGTGGAGAGACACAAATACTTATTTAAGAACTCATCGGGAAATTTTAGTGTAGCTATTCCGTTAAGTCATATATTTGGATTTTGCGAAAATTATGATAAAGTAATTTATGGAATAAAACATCAGCTTACATTAAGAAGAAAAGAAGATGATAATGATGCTATATTAAAATCGTCTGATAAAGATGGTGAAGGAATTTATAAAGTTCCTGATGGTAAAATTATTTTATCGAGAATAGTATGGAGAATCCCACACGTAACACTTACAGATGAATATTCAATAAAACTGTATAAAGATATTCAAAATAAAGTTACTTTAAATATTAATTTTTTGAATAGACAGTGTGAATCTATAGAAGTAAATCAAGGACAACAACAATTCGATTGGAGATTAAATGTTACAGCCGGATCTGAGAAACCTCGATTTATAATTTTAGCTTTTCAAGAAACAAATGGTGATAATCAAATTATGAATAGAGGTATATTTAATCATTGTAATATAACTAACGCTTTTGTTCAGTTAAATAGCGAAAGATATCCAGAAATGGATCTTCGACTTGATTTTAATGAAAATTATTATACAACCGCTTATAAAATGCTATCAGATTATTCTAATCATGTACTTAATAAAGAAAATTGTTCTATTAGTTTAATAGAATATCGAAATTTGTATCGATTGTTAGTATTTGATGTAAGTAGACAATCTG